>QANY01010980.1:75209-176276 GCA_003255025.1 Datisca glomerata
ACCCCCCCCCCCCCCCCCCCCCCCGTTAAACTTACTTTTATTAAGATTAAATTGAGAGCACCACCTAAGACCCTTACTATCATCATCTTTAGACCACCAGTAATAAAAAAATGGCAGATCGAAGCTTTTTGCATTTGAATTTAGGCAATTTGAAAATATGCATCGCAACAAGGAAGAGCGAAGGCCACAGCTTTTAAAAGAACCTCTTTATCTTGAAGAGATAAAGAGATTAGATTTTCAACTTGAAATCTTATAATCCATCCTTTCAAGAAGGGTGGAGTAAAAGAGCAGCCTTGGAGGAACTCCAATCAGTGGGCAGACCAAGGTACTGCTCATGTTTAGAGCTAATAGAAATGCCCATAATATTAGCTAAAATATTTTGCTTGATTAAGGAAACATTTGTACTAAACCGAAGAGAGCTTTTTTTGTGATTAAACCAGCATTACAGTATTTAGTGACGCACATTTTAAGATTTTGATAGGAATAATCATTAGCTTCACAGAAGAAAAGGCAATCATCAGCCAAAAAAAGATGGGAATAGGGGGACACGATCTAATAGTATTATTCAAACACCTAGACAAGCTTTCAGCAACTATGATAAAAAGGTAAGGAGATAGAGGGTCTCCTTACCTAAGACCTCTTTGAGGCTGAAAAGCACAACTAGGACTACCATTACTGATTATTTTACAAATAACAGAAGGAACGCAGAGCATAATCCAATTAACAACAGTACTGTTAAAGCCAAATTTTAATAACAAACTGTTTAAGAACCTCAGTCAACTCTATCAAAAGCCTTAGTCATATCAATTTTAATGATCATAACACCTTTATTCCCTTCTTTTTTTAATATGGTAAAAAGCTTCCTAGACAACTATAATATTTTCTTGAATGAGCCTGCCACTAACAAGGGTTGCTTGGTTTTCAGATATAAGAGTGGTGAGAAAAGATTTGATTCCATTGATTATAATTTTACAAAAAACTTTATAACTGGAACTGCATAAAGCAATAGGCCTAAAATCACTAGGGAGTTCAGCTTACTTAATTTTAGGGATGAGAGTCATGCAAGTTTCATTAATAGTATTAGGCAAGTAACCTTTATCAAAGAAATCTAAGGCAACATTACACAAATCAACCCCAAGCAAATCCCAATTTTTTTTTAAAAGAGACTAGACACGCCATCAGGGCCAGGGGCCTTACGGAAACCTAAAGAAAAGACAACACATTTCACCTCATCTAGAGAAACAGGGAGAGTTAAAAGACTATCGGCATTATTATCAATAATAGGATGAATGTGACTGAGAATTCAATCATCAGCAGAAGTGGGCTCTCCAGAATAGCTTTTTTTTAAATAATCAAGCAAGATATTAAAAATGCCCACATCATCCTGAATCCAATCGCCTAAAGAATTTTTAAGTCTCCTGATTCTATTACTAGCCCTTCTTTTAAGCAGAAAAGTATGAAAAATAAGATGTATTCTTATCACCTAACTTAAGCCAATGTTTCTTGGCTCTAATGCCCCAATAAAGTTCTCCTTTTTTTCCAAAGATTACCCAATTTCTCCTTAACAACAGATCTCCTATTTCTCTGACTATCATCAGAAACATTTAAGGCCAATAGCTCAAATTTGAAGGAGTCAATTTCAGCTTTAGAATTCCCTCTATTATTATTAACCCACTTTATAGCTTTTAATTTTAGCAATAAAATTAGCTATATCTCTAGGTTTACTAGCCTGATTCCATCCCCTAGCAACAGTCTCTAAGAAACCATTCTCTTCAAACCATTTTGGTACATATCTAAAAAAAATTTAGAATGAGTTTTATGATTATCAAGGTTAAGAATCAGCATAATATGATCAGAACCAATCTCAGTGGGAATAAGGACCTCAATGTTAGGGAACATATGAAGGATAGCATCATTAATGAGGATCCTATCTAACCTCTCTTGAATAAAGTTATTACTATTTCTATCATTTCTCTAGGTAAAGAAACACCCTTTAGCATTAAGATCAAAAGCATTACATCTGTTATAAAATCTCTAAATCTTCTAGCCCTATTATAATCAACAGGTCTGCCACCAGATTTTTCATTAATGGGGCAAGTTCATTAAAATCTCCAGCACTGATCCAAGGGCAATTAGGGCTAGGGTTACAATTAACAATATGCTCAAAATCATTCCATCTATCCACTTCATTTCTACTACCATAAACAAAAGTAATCTTACCAATATCAGAACACATGAGATCAATCAAGTTTCTAGAACTAGAGATGCAATTAATAGAAAAAGAGTTATTCCATAGGATAATCAAACCACCAGAGAAACCAACAGGATCAACAGAAAAAAAAAAAGAAATCAAAGATGAGCTTTCTAGAAAGAACCTCAGAATTCTTTTTTTTCGTTTTAGTTTCCATAAGAAAGACCAGCTGGGGTTTATAGATATGCACAGCATCTTTAAGAGCAAGTACTGTCAAAGGGTTCCCTAACCCTTGACGATTCCAGATTAAGATACTCATAACACCAAAGGCAGCTTAACTAGGAAAGCCAATAAACAAATAAACAAGGTAAGCCTAAAAACCAGAAAAGAACACAGATCCAAATAAGAGAAACACAATAAAACAAGGTAATAAAAAAAACAAGGCGCAAGCAGGGAACGTGAAAGTCACAAAGAAGGGAAGGGGATCGAGAAACATAAACGACTAGTTATCATCAAAAGAGATAATTATGGGACGACTAGACATTTCCAAAAGGAAATAGGCTAGAGAACGGAAAGCACCAGGCTTTCAAACAACAAGCAGATAGAAAATAAAAAACTAATGCATGGCACCCAGAACAGAACAGGTAATCAAACTCATGCATGGCACCCAGCAAACCCGTATAACATAACAATGACACTACAAAAGAATGAAATCAGATATCCAGAATAAAAACAGATAAGAAATTTTGAGTTCTAGGATTACATACCTTCACCTTCATTTCATTGAAAATCCATAAAAATTGCACCAAATACTGACTCTCAACCTATTAGTAAGAAGCACCAAAATCTTCTTCAAACTGATCTCCAAGCTAACCTTAATCGGCTCCTTCTGACAAACTCTTTGATAATTCTTTCCTTCACACCATGGAAAAGGGGGATTCTTCAGATAGATTAGAAAACAGAGGTTTTTCCTGGATCTTGTAGAGGGAGTATAGAAAATTTTTGATCGCAGAGACAAAGAGTATCTTCGAGAATGAGAGGGTCTGAGAAAAGAGATCTCTCGAATGATCTACAAGCGTCAATTATTCATGGGTAAGGGTTTCTTGGAAAAAAATCGCCCCTTTTCTTGGCGAAATCGCCCTTAAGAAACTTGGACTAGACATGTCAATGACCTAAATTAGGTTATATTTTCCATAAATTTACTGTATCGTTCTTTGTACTGGTCACCTTCGCTTTTGTTGGATGGAGATGATCAAAGACATAAGGAGACCAAGAAGAATGAGAGAAAACGACGACAGAGAAATTGATAACGCATTGAAGACTTGATGGAATAGGGGACCATGGCACAACGGAGAAGACGATGTGACGACAGGGACGTCGTTTTCTACTTCCCATATGTTCAGATGCCAATTTTGGCCTTTTTTCCTCTCAAACGTTCAAACGAGGGTTGCGTTTAAAAATCGTTAATGGAGATGGAGAAATATCAGATTTTTATTGTATATGGCAGTAATTTGCTTTTTTAGAAGAGTATTAGCAGAGATTTCCCTAACAGATATAAACATCTAATTTAGTTGCAGAAAAAATATAAATATCTCATTTAATTTTAAAAAAGACACACAACTCTTCCATTTCATTTTATGAAAAAAAAAAACCACAAATTCCTTAAATACTTTTTTAATGACGTTTATTTTTTTCTTAATACCAAATATCCCTCACTCAACCCTTACACGAATGGGTCATGGGTTATATCACAGGAACTTGATAAGGATGGGTTTTTGTTGGAGTTCTGGATCTGCCTGTTGCTGACTTTATTCGCCTACCTACCTGGTATCATCTATGCCATCTACGCCATCACCAAGTGATCAAAACTTCCATGAATTCATTCATGATGTGAGCACCATTTTCTCTCTTGCATGTATGCACCCACCATATGTAAACCCAGATCTAATTCTAACCCACTAGTTAATCCACATTAGCTGGGTTTAATTAGTTAAAGGAGTACATTGAGTTCTGCTAGGGAGGGAAAAGCCAAGGAAGAGAAAGGTATTGGAAAAGAGAATGAAGAAAGGGTTTGTTGAATGCTTCGGCAGCCGCTGTGTTCGAAAAGAGAGATGGATGTACGACCGCTGCTGTGTTCGCAAAATTTGAACAGTGAAGAGGAGGATGAAGAAAAAGCAGAGAAATCCAAGAAAAAAATTAAAAACTGGAGGCATTAATTCAGAAAAAAAAACTAGTTTTCAGATCTGTTTTTTTGGGAAAAAGAAGAAAGAATGAAAAATACATGAGTCTCTTCCCCTCTCTTCCCTTACTTTCGACATGAGAGATTGGATTTTTTGGGCAATTTGACGTTTTAGGATTTTAGGGTTTGAGGGGAAAGATTGGGAAAGGGGAAGAATGGGATTTCAAAGGGTTTGAAGGGAAGAATTGTCACAGTTTTGGAGAAGAATGGCCGCGGGTTTTGGGAATTGAGTCGGATAAGAGTTAATTTAAAATTAATTTGATCATTTCACTTAAAAATTAATTTATTTATAAAAAATTAAATTTATATGTTTTTTTTGAATTAGAGTGAGTGTCGTGTCTTTCAAGCAAACTCCATGAAGTGTCCGTGTATTTTTTCATTTTCTATGAAAAAGAATCTTTGTTTTATTTTTAAATAAATCAGATTTACTTTCTACAAATTTATTTCTTGAATTTATAAAAAACTTTAAAACTAATTTCCTAATTTTTAACTCTGAATTTTCATCTAAACAAAAATGTATGTACAAAAACTCTCATAATAGTCAATTCTATTTCGATAACCATTCAAGTTTTCTTAGGATGATAGATCATTCCAAACTCAGGTATACCTTAAATCCTATAAACCTAAATCCATCATTTTCCAAAGACTCAATCCAAAGTAACTAAGGAAACGAGTAACTGGACCAGAAACAATAGAAGTAGGAAGCTTATGAAGACGATATACTTCATGAAAATACGAATGGGACATTGGCTGCATATGTAGTCTTCATACATGGAATGAAATGCATCACTTTTTTAAATTGATAAACCACCACATAAACTGAATCATGACCCCTCTAAATTTGTGAGAGTCCGACAACAAAATCCATAATCACATTTGTTGAAGTCTATGCAGGGAAAGGAAAATTCGTGTACAACCTGAAATTCATGGTGCTTCCTTTAGACGCTTGAAAAATCTAAAATCGTCCCACATAGTGCTCCACTTATTTATGAGCGGTAGGCAAACAATTGTATGGCAAAATCAACTGCAAGCTACGATCCTAACTATTATGTTCTTCACCATTAAGGATCAAAGTCTAATAAATAAGGATCAAAGTCTAATAAATCCTGAAATGAATCAAAACAAGGTACCTCGACATTCATAGTTGATAACAAAATGCTCCTCAAACATAGCACATCCGCAACTCAATTTGTGACCCCCTTCGTGTGTTTGACAACAAGCGTGAACTGATGTACGCAAGTGGACCAAGAATCCTGTCACGCTAAAACCTTATCCTGACTGTGGAGGCGCTGAACAAACTAAAACCTTATCTTACACGTGGCAAGATCTAAACCGAAAATTCAATATAAAAGGAAGAAGGAACGAGAACTTTAGGATCAACTATAATTTTAACAAATGGATCTAATCGTGGAATATTCTTTTTAAAGCTTATCAATTCCCCGTTATCAGCCACGAGATAAATTTATGTATAAATAAGGGTATGTATCACCTAAAAAAATCAATCAAATATAATCTAACTTAGTCTTTTGAGTTTTCATTCTTTTTACACTCTCAACTTTTATTACTTTGTTTTCATAATCGATTTTTCCTTCACCGAAAAAATCCTTTACATTTTGGTGCTTTCGTTGAGAGTGAAAATAAAAGCTCGAGAAAAACCCTTCCAAAGCAAAAAATGCCTAGAACCAAATCAAATGTTGCCCTCAACGAGAGAAACGGAATTGGGAACGGGGGATAATCACGTTGATCAACCCACTCCACTAGTTGAGATGTTCCAGACGATTCTGACTGGAATGCAGGAGATGGAGAAACATAACACTACAACACTGCGTAGTGCATGGAAACGGGAGAAACGTATCTACTTAAAATCATAACAGAAGAGGCGATGGAAGAGATGCTAGAGAGAAAGATGATGTAAATGAAGAAGTTGGCGAATACGGGAAAAGATGACCTCGAATCGCTTACTAGAACGCCACTGTGTCTGGAGATTTCCGCGGCCCCAAGAACCAAGAAATTTGTAGCACCCATATTCAAATGTTACGAAGGAAAATCTGATCCAGTAGATCATCTAGAGGATTTAAACAAGTGATGGCATTATATCAACACGAAGAAGAACTGATGTGCAGGATGTTCCTCACCATCCTAGACGGGACCGCTTTGAAATGGTATCATTCTTTCAAATATGATACCATTTGGTCTTCTTAGAACAGTAATTTACCTGTCTTATGATAATGGAGGATACATAATACCTCTTGACCATCTCTGCCAAGAAAGGGGAATCTATGTGAAAATATACTCACAGTTTCAAATATGAGATGGTGAAGGTAGAAAAATGTGATGACCAAGTGGCCAGATTGGCTTTCAGATGGGGGTTGGATCTAAACTCACCCCTCTTTAAAGATTTGTCAGAGATGAAGCCATTAACTATAGCTGAGACATTCCAACGGGTGGAAAGCTACATTACATTAGAAGAAGAGAAGAAAAGCTTGTTGAAATTAGTAGAACAAAGAAAAGGGGAGCGGAGTTACAGATCCGATAAAAAAGAATGAAAATGACGGGAAGAGATAATGAGAGGGGTAAAAGCAAATGAGACATGACAAAAAACTGACGAAAGCATGCTGATACAATCCACCCTAGAGATAAAATCTATACACCTCTCACAATACTAGTGAATTAAATCCTTAAGCTAATCAAGGATAAACCCTGGTTGAAGAGGCCATCCCCAATCACCAAGGAACCACACTACAAATACAAAGATAAGTATTGTTCTTATCACAATAGCAATGATTGTTTTCAACTCAAGGATTACATCGAAGGATTGATTTAAGACGGATATCTTCAATAGTTTATGAAGAATGATGAGTAGGAACGGGAAACGGAAAGAGAAATCCATGAATAAGGAAAGCGTGGTAATGGGAATAACCTCTCTAAATCGTTAACACAATTATCGTGCTGACTGAGCATAAAGGAACCACCAATAAGGAAAAGAAGGTGAATTGTAAAAAACTCATGTTGGAAGGACATTGGGGAAAAGGAAGCTCATCGGATGACAACATGAACCTTCCTTTAACATTCGATGATCTTGATTTGGCGTATGACGAATGTCACAACGACGCTCTAGTCATTTTAAAATAAGTTGGTAATTGTTTGCTGAGGAGAGTGTTGGTTGATGACGGAAGTGTTTTCAACGTTTTACATCAGTCGACCCTTGAGAAGATGTCCATGGGAGATTAGCAACTACAGGGTTCGTCACAGCCACTGATAGGCTTCAATGGGGCCATTAGTTACCTTTCAATCATCTAACAAAATTCATAGTCTTGGACACTTCGTCCCCGTACAACGCCATTTTGGGAAGAAACTGGCTATGCAAGATGAAAGCCGTTCCATCTACTTTCTATCAGGTATTGAAATATTTATCTCTAGAAGGGATCAAAACAATAATGGGAGATCAGGCTGTTGCCCATATTTTCACTATAAACGTACTAGAATCTGCCAGGAAAAAGACATCATAAAAGAAAGCGGAAGAATAGGCTACAACTACGAAACAATAGCAATCATAGGAAAATGGGCAGGTGGGTCTGAGGTAAGAAGCGAGTGAAGAGGCTGAGCTCGTCTACCTGGATGAAAAAACTCATAAGACAACCAACATCGGAGCCCACCTTGATCAAACAGAAAAGAAGAGACTGATAGATTTCTTGTGGAGAAATAAAGATATCTTTGCGACTACGACACATGAGATGACAGGTATTCCTGAAAAAATAATATTTCATAAATTGAATACAGATCCCACTGTTAAACTGATAAAGCAATGGATGAGAAGTTTCACTCTAGAATGGAACAAAGTAATCAAAGAAAAAGTGAAGAAACTTTTAAAAGCTGACTTCATCCGAGAAATGGATTTCCCGGAGTGACTCATCAATGGGGTTATGGTAAATAAAAAGAACGAGAAATGGAGAATCTGCATGGACTTTACTGATTTGAATAAAGTCTACCCAAAAGACGATTACCCGCTATCAAGAATAGACCATATGGTGGATGCGACTTCAGGACACGAACTCCTCAGTTTCATGATTGCCTTCTTTGGATATAACTAGGTGAAAATGTTCCAATCAGATCAAGAAAAAACCTCATTTATAACTGAACAAGGTACTTTTTATTATAAGGCAATGCCCTTTGGACTGAAAAATGCAGGTGCAACATATCATGATTACCTTCTTTGGATATAACTAGGTGAAAATGTTCCAATCAGATTAAGAAAAAATCTCATTTATAACTGAACAAGGTACTTTCTATTATAAGGCAATGCCCTTTGGACTGAAAAATGTAGGTGCAACATATCAAATGCTTGTGAACAAAATTTTCCGTGAATAAATTGGAAAAACCATGGAAGTATATGTGGATGATTTTTTGGTTAAAAGTTATAAACAGGAAGACCATATCTGGGATCTTGATGAGGCCTTCTCAATCTTATAAGAAAGCTCCATGAAGTTAAATCTGGAGAAGTGAAGTGCACATTTAACATAACACTAGGAAAATTCTTGGGTCATGTAGTTACACAATGAGGAATTGAAGTTAATCCAGACCAAGTAAAGGCCATTATGGAAAAGAAGTCCCCAAAAAGCCGTAAGGAGATACAAGGATTGACGGGAAGATTGACGACTCTAAACAGAGTTCTCTCAAGATCAACGGATAAATGCAAATTCTTATTCGCAAAGTTAAGAAAGAATTACATTGACAGTTGGGATGAAGAATGTGAAGATGCCCTCAATAGAATCAAGGAGTACTTATCGACTCCCCTGCTGCTATCAAAGCTAGTACCCGATGAGTAGTTACTTCTGTACGTAGTTGTATCACAAACGACTGTTAGTGCCATTCTTATCGGAGAAGAAGAAAGGAAATAGAAACCCATATATTTTGTAAGCAAAAGTCAGGTGTCAATCGAGACTAGATACAAAAGAATAGAGAAATTGGTGTTGGTCGTTGATATTGCAGCGAGAAAACTAAGACCCTAATTCTGAGCCGTAGCATAAAGTGCTAACTGACTCGCCAATCAGGAGTCTGTTGCACTCGCCTGAAGTAAGCGGGAGAGTGGTGAAATGGGCAATTGAGCTTGGCCAATATGAAATCCATTATGAGGCAAGAACGTCGATCAATGGACAAGTTCTGGCGAACTTCGTAGCAGACTTCACCAACGATGAAGGGAAAGTCAACAACGAACCTCAGGTTAAAGGGGAAAACAAGTCTTGGAAGTTCACTACAACAAATATGTGAATTTATAACACATGATGACTGCGTTTTGTGTCAAAACGCAATGGAAAGTCATTTTAATTCACGGTCCATAGGCACGGCGACAAATTTTTCAAAACTAACACTAAAGTGTATGGAAATCTTAATGTGTATATGTTGGGCAACATGAAGCTCGTGGCGTTACCTTACCACATTATTTATAGAAGTCATGTAATGAAGAAGAGCATACATTACCTATCGATAATAGAGAAGTATGCTTATTACCTTACCATCAGGTATATCTGCTTGATCAAGCTTTTAGAGTTTTAAGAGAAGAGAATACTTAGAAATCAAAAGTGAGATGAGATTGTGCATTGAGCTATTCGAGGTAATTCTTGCTTTTGTAACTTCTTCCAATGCCTTTCTGAATTTGGTAATTCCATTTTGCTTCTCCCATATGTATCTAAGAATTTAAGTCAAGGCTTAGCATGGGAGATGTCATTTTTATTTCTATACATAAGAATTTAAGTCAAGGGTTTTCTCCTTATATGCCTCAAATTTAATGTATGCGTATTTACATTTAAAAAACTTATGTGCTAGAAATATTTCTAGTTTTTAGTTTATCTTTAAAGAATACCCTCTCTTTTCAAATTGTTTCACTCCCTGGCTTTACTTCAGACTAAAAAAGGAATTATTATCTTTCTTTTTTTCATTGTCTTATTTTACTACTGATATAGTTTTTATGCAAAGAAGTGGTACTTGAAGCATTACATACTTGAATATATTATGGATTCTTTATGAGTTCTTCTTCTTGAAATTAGCTAAAAAGAACTTTACCTATTCAATTACATTTCTTTACTTATAGTTAAATTTCTCTGCCGTTGAGAAATTTATCTTTTTGCATCAAACGTGATGATCTGAGTAGAAAAATTACCATTGTTATTGAGAATTTGAGAGTTAATAAATGACTGAAAGAAACTAATTACTTCATTATTGGTTGAGTTATGTTATCCTTATACATTATAAATTAATGTTCATTTAATTGATGCATCCTAATAATTTTTTAAATTGAAAACTTTGTTCTTCTAGGACTTGTTGCATATGATATTGTAGTACATCATCTATTTTGGTTGCTTTCCCCCAAAAGATATATAGTAGAATTATAATCTTAATAGTTATATATTGTTTCTATTGTATATGAATTTATGACTTAGACACCCATAATCTCTCTCCATCAAAATTAGATGGTCTGTGTTGTCGTTTTTTCTGTTATTATTATGTTGTTTATCTTTGGACCTTTTACTGCTAACAGATCTCAAGTAGTGCCATTCCCGTGGACATAGTTGCTTGTTCAGTCTATAATTGATTGTTATCAGATTAGACTGAGAGATCAAAAGTCAGATTGGATTTTGGGGTGGTGGGGAGCAAAAGCTCATAGAGGAGTATTGAGTCTCATGACTTTATTGGGTTGTTCTTGTATGTTAGGTTTATTAATCATTAGAAATGCTAATTAATTATTTCTTTTTTGGGTTAAAATTTAAGTTTTAATTAATTTTTTCTTGAAAATGAGAACTACTATTTTGCTGAAATTAAAGGTATTGGGATGTGAATGTACCAAACTGGAACCAACATTAACTCAGACTATGACGTTTGGTATTTTAATGATGAATTAGCTTATTATTTCAGTTTAGCCTAACTGTAGTTTAATAACATGTGTGTAGGATTGTAAACAATAGAGACCCTCTCAAGAGCTTGTTGCAAAGGACTTGCGTGGCATGAAGTGAAGGTACTATAAATGTATTTTGCTAGATATCATTTTCTTATGTTATTAGTTTGATTGATTGGCAAATTTGTACGAGTGAATTTCTATATTACTTTACTGAAAAAAAAGCTAAGCATGAAACTTTAATGCTCATTTAGCCAATAGTTGTACTTATCCTTTAGTGTATGTGATCATGTATTCTTTTTTTTTTTTCCTTTAGATAAGTTGAAAGAAAAATACAAAAGGATAATTATCTCTACATTTTAGTAGTTGACTTCAATAATCCGTAGCTTCGGCATAGATAAATATTGGGTGCGTCTCATAAATAGATATCTTAGTAGTTGATATTTTAATTGATACAACTACAAAAGAGTATCAGGAAGGAGCATAAAATTTTGTCAAGATAGCATAAAGAAATGCGGCTAACGAGCAGGAAATGAAGAAATTGAAGCCCGATGATGTTAGTTCAATTCAGGAGTGGAAGGCTTATGTAAAGGATAATATGGGAGAAAAATCAAAGGTAATTTATCATTAATTGAGTTTTAATAGTTTTTTATAGTTAAATTAATACTTTTATGCCATATGTATACATTTCTCTAGGACATAAGTGCCAAATTCAAAGAGATGAAGAAAAAACAAATCCTCCACATATGCAGCCGCAGAGGATATGCACGATTGACTGAAGATATGGTAAAATATATATTTTTATTTTTTTATAGAAAGAAATAAACCTTCCTTAACTTAATGAATTTGGTTCTTTATAGAAAAAAGTAGTCAAACCCCTAAATTTGTTTCTAGAATCAGTGTTTGGACGAAGGCACATAAAAAAGTGGTGAACCTACAAACTTGGCTACTGCTAAAGATATTGTAAGTGTTTCATTATTTATCTATTTAGTGTCACACAACTACATAATAAATGTTGCATGACATTATTGCCTTTTAGAAAAAGTTGAATGAGTTAAGTCAAGGTGCATCATCATCTGGGATAGAAAATTTGACTGACGATTGTTTATCTTAAGTTCTTGGTCCTAAAAGATATGGACGACTGAGCGTGTGGAAACATGCTGACTCTTACCAAACATTTCATTTTATCTCAAAAGGATCGCGCCTACACAGAGCTTAAAAAAGATCATATCGAATTGAAGAACAAATTTGATCATATGCAAAAGCTTATGGAGAGCATAGTGAAATAGGTATGCATAAATATACAAATAGTAAATGGAGTTGACTTTTCCAATTAATACGATTTCATACTCTAATATAAATTAATTTTTAGCTTTACCAAAATGAAAGACCATCCTTTTCAGACATGCAATCACGCTCAGTAAATTTTTAAACTTTTATTTGTTTGCACATGGAGCTTTACTATTAGTAATTGATGATATTTTATTTTTAATTATAGAGTGTGAATAATAACTTGCACTTGAGAAAGTTGAAGTTATTAGATTTGATTGGATCAAATGAGCTAGTTGCTGAAGGACGTTGGTCTTCAAGTGATCCAAAGGACCTTCTTCAGCATGTGCCTCTTGGACTTGATGCCACGAGAGTTTGGATAGATGTTGCAACAAAACTAGAAGCTTACTTATGGAAGTCTATGTCTTCAATGAAATATGTTGATGCAGTAGGTAGCACAGTTGCATGACCCACTAGTAGAATCGAGTTTGATTATTGGACATGATTCAAGTACATCTTTTCCAACTACTGTTGGTTGATATTTTGTTGGACATGATTCAAATTAGGTTGATTTGAGTTTGATTATTGGTTGCATTAGTGGTGTTAATTGAGATTGGAAGAAAAAGGGTGGTGGTGATTATATGTATGATGATGAAAATTATGTGTATTTTAATGAGTTGGAGATTGAAATGCCGGGGGGACGGGTCCTAGCAATGTGCATTGAAATGTTTGATCTGCATTTCTGTTGGATTTGTTTATGTTGGTGAGTTTGGATTTTGAATATTATGTTAAAATTTTATAATATGATGATTAGAGTTAGAAATGCGGGCTGACGTAAACATTGGACATGATTGAAATGTCGGGGGGGGGGGGGGGNAATGTGGGGGGAGGGGGGGCTACAAATGTGTATTGAAATGTTGAATTTGTTTATGTTGGTAGGGTTGGATTTTGAATATTATGTTAAATTTTTCTTCTATGATGATTAGTATTGTAAGAGCTAGAAATGTGGGTTGACATAATTTGTGGACATGATTGAAATGTTGGGTGGGGGGGCTGGAAATGTTAGATTTTCATTTTTGTTCTTGCATTTGTTGGATTTGCTTATTTTGTTTTTCTAACTTGCTATCATTTTCAAAGATAGAACATAGATGCACGCAAAGTATGTATTTCAAGAAATAGGGTTTTACAATCTATATAACAATCTTATAGATCAACATGTCTGAATATTAAAAATTCTTTATAGAGATCATATATATGTTTATAAGTAAGTGACTATTAAACTATAACAATTATTTTTTTCATATAGGTCCACCGAAAACACAACAAACACATAGTATTTCAAGTGGTGTGTGGTTCCACATGGTGATAGGAAATATGATTCCAACAGAAAGACATGGTAGTTCTTTGATGAAAACTTTGACTTATTTGTAATATGTGATATGAACACTTTAGAATGCTTTTTGTAAGGTTTTTTGGACATTTGATATTGTATTTTATGTGGATCTTTATTAGTAAATTTCTTTAATTAAATATTTTGAATTAGTGATTTATTGGATGATTTTTATATTATTTGTTTGATACATTAGCGTAAATTATTTACAGCATTTAAAACCTCATAAGAGAATATAATAGCATAAATAAGCACAATAGACAAATTCAATTATGATATGGTCATACAATAGCATTTTTAAAACGCTATAGTTAACAGCTTAAAAATGTTGTTTTTTCAAAAGCTATCATACACTTTAATAGCATTTATAAAACGTTATTGTAACCTTTCTATAGCATTTTTTAAACACTATAGAAAGTGTGTCATTGCGCTTGGTACGTTTATAACAGCGTTTAACAAATGCTAATGTAACCTTTCGATAGAATTGTTGAAACGCTATAGAAAGTTTTTCACAGGATTTTATTAACGATGTTATAAGCGTACCAAGTACAATGACACACTTTCTACAACGTCTATAAAACGCTATCGAAAGGTTACAATAGTGTTATCATAGTGTTTTTCATAGCGGCAGAAAAATGCAAACATAGGGTCGGACTTTGCATAATGCTGACAGACATAGCATTATGAAATAATGCTATGAAAACCCTATGATAATGTTTGTTGGCCGTCATCGTAACCTTCGTTTGTTGTAGTGGTTGTACGTTGATGGAGCCTCAAATAACAAAGGGGTTGTTGTGGGAGTAATAGTACAGACCCCATTTTAGACAAACATTAGAACACTCCATCTTTTTTTGTTACAATGCATCAAATAATGAAACAGAGTATGAAGCCTTAATAGTGGGAATCTCCCTGCTACGAGAATTTGAGTAAACATATGTGAAAATATTTGGTGATTCAATGCTAATTATGAAACTGGTTATGAGAGAATTTACAACAAAAGATGAAAGAATGATGAGCTACTTATAACGCGCAAAAGAGTTATTAAGTTTGCTAAGCAATTAAGGAATTCATCAGATCACAAAGATAGAGAACGAGCACATGGATGCGTCAACAAACATCTCTACAAACCCCACATTGGAGGAGCGTGTCATTGGAATTTCTTAAAATGCCAACTATTTCACTCCCGTTAAATGATGTAGCATGCGTGGAGATTAAAAGAGAACCTAGTTGGTAGGATAATATAATCCGTCACTTAGAAAATGGGGCGTTACCTAAAGATAAGCTTCAAGCACGGAAAGTCTAGCAACAAAGTGTCAGGTACTCATTGTTGGGGGTTATGCCATCAAAGTATGTGTATTGACATTTTAATATGAAATTTAATGGAATTACACTTTTCTTATAATTGTTCTTTTAAATTATTGTTGAATAATTTATACAAATATCTGAAAATTTCATATTCATTAATGAGACTATGATATTGTATTAGCACAAGATGATTAAGATCATACATAATGAATAAAAATATCAGCAACATATTAAAGTATGAAATATTTATTGAATGGTTGCTACTACGGTTCACTATGCATTATAAATGCATACAATCAAGATTCAGATCATTGATGTGGATAGATATCTTAGTGAATGTACTTTATATAGGATTTCGGAGCTGGTGTCGCTAGAAAAATCGGTTCTAGCGGCGAACCCGCCACAAAATTGGCGGTGATGGCGATGCTGTCGTGTCTTACGGCTGTGGCCGGTGGTCGGCAGACAGCGGCGGTAGCTGGCCGGCAGTGGTGATGGGTGGCGGTGGGAGAGTCCTATCATTGGTGAAAACTGTTGTCACATCTAGGGAAGTTTCACAGAAACCCTGATACCAACTTACCTTACCACTGCATAATTTTATGATAACCCTAACTCTATCTACTATTTTTAAAATTTTGAAATTAATGTAATTTTGAAATTAATTTTTAATTTTATAAGAATTTAAGATTAATTAATTGATTGAGTTTGACCTAAGTTTGACCAAGTCAATAAATTATTTATTGAGTAATTTCAATAATTTTAAAAGATAATTATAGAGATCATTTTTAATTAAGAAAAATAGTTTTTTAATTAAAAGGGTTTTGTTCGAAACTTAAAGATTATGAAGATGGACATCAGATGGAGAAGGAGATATTTTGAAAATATGTAATCTTCAAGTCCGCTAAGGCGGCATATTCTAAATCAAGTCATGGAATCTGAAATAATGAATTACACTCACAAAGTCACAATTAAGCTTTCATATGGATAATTGTGACTTTACCGAATAAGCGATAGCTTATTGTTAAAAGAGAAATATGAGATATTTTAAATTTTAATTAATAAGGATGAGAATATCTCATAGATAGTCTAAGATTAATCTGACCGACCCTAAGGCAACAACCCTAAGGCAACACGTTAATTGTTAGGTTGTTTTATCTTGGATTAGTAAATGATATATTTATGTGTTTCATATGTTGCATTCATGCATCACGTTTACTTTCTGAATTCTGAATTTTTATTTCAATAATATTGAATTATGCATGTTTTATTTTTCAGTTATTATTATTTCTATCATAGGGCAACCTATTACCGCTTTACTTGCACTTGAGAAATTGAACGATGATAATTTCATAAGATGGAAATAAAACACGAACATGTTACTAGTTTATGAGCATAAGGAATTTATTCTTGCTAAAGAAAGTCTTAAAAGGCCTGCAGTCAATACTTGGATTATTGACATAGGGGCTACCATTGGGGGTGAGGTAAATGTTACCGACCAAAACCCTTCTCCTTCTGTTGTTAGTAGTAACAAAATGAAGAAGAAGAATTGTAAGGACAAAAGCAAGAATAATAATAAAAAGAAAGCCAAAAGGTAAGTCAAAACAATATTGACAACAAACTCGCGGAAAAATATTTTCATTGTGAGGTTGAAGGTCATTGGAAGAGAAACTGTAACAAGTGTCTCTTCGAGCAGAAAAAGAAAGGTAAATATGATTTACTTGTACTTGAAACTTGTTTAGTGGAATATGATTTGTCATCCTGGATATGGATTTAGAAGCCACAAATATCATGTATATTTTTCTTTGCAGATGCTTGATTCGTTAAGGGAGCTAGCTGATGGCATGGTCATTATAAGAGTTGACAGTGGTGCGCTCTTGTCAGCAAAAGCATTTGGGACAATCCCTTTATTTTTTAAAAATAATTATTTAGTTTGGAACGATGTTTATTATATTCTTAGATTTTCGAGAAATCTGATTTCTGTTTCGTATTGCATGAACATTTTTTGAAGTTTCTTTAATTAATAATGAGTTTATTATTTCTGATAATGGATTCAATATTTGTCATGTAAAAGTATCAAACGAACTATATATGCTTAAATCGATTAAACGCGCGTTAAATAATTTTGAATTATTTAAAGTAACAAAACCTAAAAGTAGCAAATGACAAAGAGTTTTCCATGATGATGATAACACATATCTTTGACATTTTAGGTTGGGGCATATTAATTTAGATAGGTTAAATAGGTTAACAAAGCATGGTGCTTTGAGAGAACTAAAAGTTTAATTCTTCATTTTTGTAAATCATGTCTAGAGGGTAAAATGACCAAGAGACGTTACATTGGAAAGAGCCAAAGAGTCAAGGAACCACTTGAGCTAGTGCCTAGTGATATATGTGGATCGATCAATATACAAGCTAGAAGTGGGTATGCGTATTTTATCACTTTTATTGATTATTCTTCAAGATATATGGTTATACTTACCTAATGCATAAAAAGTCAGAAACTTTTGGAATGTTTAAAGACTTCAAAGCTGAAGCTGAAAATCAATTAGATAAATGATTGAAAACCTTTCGATCAGATCGATGTGGTGAATACTTGGATTTAGAATTCAAGGATTACTTGTTGGAGTATGGAATCCTATCCCAACTCACAGCCCCTAGAACACCTCAGCAAAATGGTGTTTCAGAAAGGAGAAACCGAACTTTATTAGACATGGTTAGGTTGATGTTAAGTTACTCATAACTACCACTTACATTCTGGGGATATGCATTACTCACGGTACCGTAATTTTGAATGTAGTGTCTTCTAAGTCCGTAAGCAAGACACCTTTAGAGTTATGGAATGACTCCAAACCACGTTTTAGTCATTTTCCATATATGGGGGTGTCTAGCTTACGTCCTTAGACTCAAGACTAAAAAGTTGCACTCAAAGTCTGAAGTATACATATTCATTGGCTATGCTCCAGAGATTAGAGGTGGGTACTTTTATGGTCACAAGGCTCAAAAGTCGTTTGTGTTGACAAATCCCACCTTCCTTGAACACGATTATATGATAAACTACAAACCTTGAAACAAAATAGTTCTCAAGGAATTAGCGTCAGATGAGATCAAACCACCTTCATTATCAAGAGATAAATGACAAATCACAGAAACCACAGTTCTTGTTAAGGAAACCCTGGTGCAACGTCATAGTGGAGGGTCGTAAGATAACTTATTCGCTATGAACTAGAGGCATATGTCCTAGTGTCTAACACTGATAAGATGATAAATTATCTTATGAAGAAGCTATGGATGATCCTGAAAAGGAGAAATGACATGATGTCATGAACCTGGAAATAGAATCGATATATTCTAATTCTATCTGGGAACTTATAGATCCTCCTAAAGATGTCAGTCCAATTGGATATAAATGGATCTTCAAGAAGAAAAGTGGTGCATATGGGAAAGTAGAGACTTTCAAGGCATGATCGGTAGCCAAAGACTATACATAAAGGGAAGAAGTCGATTATGAAGAGACATTCTCTCTAGTTGACATGCTAAAATTCATTTGCATCCTTTTGTCCATTGCCGCTAGTTTGGACCATGAAATATGGCAAATGGACATCAAGACAGCTTTTCTGAATGGCTCCCTTGAAGAAAGCATCTATATGATGCAACTAGAAGGGTTCGTAAAAAAGGGAAAGATCAGAAAGTATGTAAGTTGCTTAAATCTATTTGTGGATTAAAGCAAACATCTAGATCTTGGAATCTTACCTTTAATGAGATTATTATATTATATGGCTTCGAGCAAAATGTTAACGAAGCTTATGTTTATAAATACATCAAAGACAAGATAATGGTTTTCGTAGTTCTTTATGTTGACGATATTTTACTCATTGGGAATGATGTAGAAATTTTCTTAAAGGTAAAGAAGTGGTTAGCTGAGAAATTTCAAATGAAAGATTTGGGAGAGGCGAGCTATGTTTTAGGCATCCAAATCCTAAAGGACAGAAAGAACAAACTCTTGATACTTTCTCATGCATCTTATATTGATAAGGTGTTGGAGAGATTCTCTATAGAGAATTCCAAGAAATGTCAACTATCGACCAAACTTGAAATTATCCTCTCTAAGGAGAAATGTCCTAAGACATCTCAAGAGAAAGAAAATATGAGAAATGTTCATTATGCTCCAGCTGTTGATAGTCTCATGCATGCCATGTTGTGTACAAGGCCAGACATCTGTTATGAAATGAGAATTGTCAGTCATTATCAATTGAATTCAAGTTTGGAGCATTGGATTACAATAAAGAACATTATCAAATATTTTAGGAGAACGAGAAACTATATTCTTGTTTATTCAGGTGGAGACCTAAACCCTACTGGATATACTGATTCTAATTTTTAATCTGACAAAGATAGTCGAAAGTCGACATCTGAAGGAGCTGTAGACTGGAGAAGTATCAAACAATCTAGTATTATAGATTCCATTATGGAAGTCAAATATATAGCGGCTTGTGAAGCTGCGAAAGAAGCGGTATGACTCAGAAAGTTCTATAGTAATATGAAAGTCTAGATATTGACAAGCCACTGATCATATACTGTGACAACAGTGGGGCGGTAGCTAATTCCAAAGAACCAAAGAGTCATAAGAGGGGCAAGCACAAATAGATGAAACATCATCTTGTAAGAGATATCATGCATTGAGTGGATGAGACTGTTACGAAGATAGCGTCATATGATAACTTGGCTGATCCTTTTACCAAGACACTTTCTATGAAGTTGTTTGAGGGTCATGTGTGTAACATGAGGTTGATAGAGATTCCACATTTGCTTTAGGGAAAGTGGGAGATTGTTAAGGGTTATGCCCTCAAAGCATGTGTATTTACATTTTAATATGAAATTTAATGAAATTAAATTTTTATTATAATTGTTCTTTTAAATTATCGTTGAATAATTTATATAAATATCTGAAAATTCCATATTTATTAATGAGGCTATGATCTTGTATTAGTACGAGAGGATTAATATCATATATAATAAATAAAAATGTCAACAACATATAAAATATAGAATCTTTAATGAATTGTTCCTAGTACGGTTCAATAAGCATTACGAATGCATGTGATCTAGAATCCAAGCTTTCCTAATAGATCGTATATTAGTTTTCTTAAGTGTTAAATCTGTAACTGAATGGTTATTGAGCTCAAATTTATAATGCGATTATAAATTAGTCATTTACTGGTGAATTAATGGTACTTAAGGATCAAGATGTAATTAGAAGGGTAAAATGGTAATTTTGACCAGATTTAGTTTACAAACCAATAATTAGAGGAAATAATTACGTGAAATGATTATATCAATGGACTACACGAGAATATTCTGCAAATGCATTCTATAATCACTAAGAGTGCAATTTCATATTTATAGTGGAGTGATAATGGCATTTAACAAATAAGATTATTTAATTAAAGAGTTTAATTAATAATCTAGTTTATTGAAGCTTAAGATTATAGGTCCAAGTATTTCAAGTTACCTCTATACTACACAGTCTAAGGTGTGAATATTTTAGGATATGAGAAAATGACAGACTTGTAAAATGAATTTATATTCTAGAACAAGTAGTTAATTATGAGAAAATTATGTGTAATTAATTAATTAATTAAATTATTTTTATATAAATTTTGGAAGTTACATATCTATCTAGATAATTATGTCGATTAATTTTTTAATTATCAATAAGTGAGACAGAATATCTAATTTATGAAATTAGATAATTATAAATTATTATTAGATAATAATTTGAATCAACTAATATGTTATTTGAAAACTAACAAATAAGTTAGTTGATTGAGATAATCAGATATGTTAATCTTGAATTAACTGATATTTAGATATTTATCTTATTAAAATAAATATTTAATTCACAGTAATTACTACATGTCAATCACTGAATGAGAATCAGAGATTGACATGAATTACTATTGTGCCACGTGACACTACAGTAATGGAGGGCAAATACTGTAGTGCCACATGTCACTATAGTAGTGCCGTGAGGCACTGGGATAGCTTACGACAACTGTAGTTCCGTGTGGCACTGCAGTTTTGCACAAATTGCAGTGAGTCTCACTGCAATGATAATTTTAAAATTAAATATTATTTTCAGTTTATCCCTTAAAATCTGANATATATATATATATTAATCTATCGGCCTCAGTGTTGACAGAGAGTGAAGAACATTACATTATCGCTATCTGTGTGAATTTTCTCTTTGATTAAAAAATTAATCAAAAAGCTCTGTAAGAATAATCATCATATTCTCTCAGAGGATTGTCTTACAAAAATTAATCATTCTCAATAAGTCTCTAGATATCATGTGTTGAGTACATCTAGAGATAGAAAAAATATGTTTGATTATTTTATGTACCGACACACGTCCTAGTGCGTTTGAGAATTGGCTTGGAAGATCTTGATGTGGATCTCAAAGTTCGTTGTTCGTGGGAAAGTGGGATCGTTCGTTTATGATAATGTTTGATATAGATTACAAGAGATATATGATTTCTATCCATGTATATCTTAGATTTAATATATAAATATATAATGGATCATGATTGAAACGTGTTTTTCAACAAAAAATTTTATTTTAGAAATCGTTGCGTCGCGCTTGTTTTCGTTTTATTGAAAAACATGCGATTTGTTTTTAATAAATTTTAAAAGCCACCACGCCTTCGCCGCGCGTGCGCCGCAATTTCCAACACTATTTAATTAACGGGTTATTGTATAAAATGTCTTTCTCAGGTCCAAATTTAAAATATCTAAGGGAGGAAGGAATATGTGGAAATCATATCTGAGGAAGGTCACTAGCTCACAAATGATTGAACAAAGAATATTACTGACCCAAAATACATCAAGATGCCAAGCAATATGCAAGAAACCATGACAAATGCCAACGCTTTGCTCCTGTAGCTAAGATGCTCCTGAAAAACTCAAAACAATGGCGAGTTTGTGGTCATTCATGCAGTGGACACCTGATATTATTGGACCACTCCCCGTAGCACCGGCTTAGAAACTTTTTCTGTTGGTAGCAACAAATTATTTTACTAAATGGATTGAAGCCTAAGCTTTTACAAGATTTCGTGAAGAAGAAGTACAATAATTCTTATGGAAGAATATAGTATGTAGATACGGAATTCCCCGAATACTAATATCAGACAACGAACTTCAGTTCACAAGAAAGACGATGAAGACCTTTTGCGAAGGTTAAATTTTTTTAACCAAATCTCTACACCATAATATCCACAAGGAAACGGGTAAGCCGAAAGGTCGAACCGTATAATACTCAAAGCATGAAGAAGTGGCTAGCGGCCAAAGAAAAATGGGTAGAGGAATTACCAACAATATTATAGGCGTAGAGAACTACTCTCAGGGAGGCAACGGTCGAAACACCTTTCATTCTGGCATATGGAATGAAAGCAGTAGTTGAGTTGAAATTGGAAGCCCAACTATGAAATCAGAATTGAATGAGCAACATAATAAATAAATTTTAAAGGAAAATCTTGATCGTTTGGAAGAAAAAAGAGAGGCATCTCTGATCCAGATGGCCCATTATAATCAGAAAAGAAGTGCTTAGTTTTGAACAATAATCCGAAAATGGGAATTCCAGAAAGGGGACCTAGTCCTAAAGAAGATCTAAACAGAAGGAAAACTTGACCCAACCTAGGAGGGGCCATATATCGTCAACGAAATTGGTGGCAGTGGGTACTATCATTTAGCAACGGAAGAAAGAGAAGATCTGGTAAAACCATGGAATGTTGTCCATTTGAAAAGATACTTGATTTGAATTGTAAATATTTCATAATGAATATTTTTCCATGGTTTTTTTCTAGTAAGAGTTTTCCACGTAAAATACCTTGTGTCAATTCTCTTTCTCTCTTCTTCAACAAATAACGACAGAAATAAGGGTGCAAGCCCTTGTGAGTGGAAAATTCATAAGGCCTACTCTCAGAAGGAAATAAGGGCGTAAGTCCTTAGGAGCGGGCAACTCGTAAGTCCAACTTTCAGAAGGAAATAAGGGCGCAAGTCCTTGGGAGCAGGTGATTCATAAGTCCTACTCTCAAAAAGAAATAAGTGCATAAGTCATTGGGAGCGGGCAATTCATAAGGCCTACTCTCAGAAGAAAATAAGGGCGTAAGTTCTTGGGAGCGGGAAATTCATAAGTTCTATTCTCAAAATAAAATAGGGGCTTAAGTCCTTGAGAGTGGGCAATTCGTAAGTCTTACTCTCAGAAGAAAATAAAGGCGCACGTCCTTGGGAGTGAGCATTTCGTAAGTCTTACTTTTAGAAGAAAATAAGGGCGTAAGTCCTTGAGAACGGACATTTCATAAGTCATATTCTCTAAAGGAAATATGGGCATAAGTCCTTGAGAGCTCTACATGGAACTCATATGGACAGACTCTCTTTTAGAGCACATACAACATCGGGGGGGAGGGCTTCTCGGTAGTAATCCATAAACTACTTAAACTCATCTTGGTTCTTGACTAATGGGACCGTAGGCTTAAAGACAGTATCGTCTTCCATGACTAGGAAATGCTAAAATCAGAAAACACGGATAGAAAGGAGAATAATATATGAAGGACTTACGAAGATTGAAAGAAAAATTGAAGAAGAAGTGAGGAAGAAGGTCTATAAATAGACCACGGGCGTCAATGCAAATTACAAACTGTTTAATTTCAAAATGGGGTGACAAAAAGACGCCTACAGGTACTCGATCATGAAGAAATGTGACTAATCAGGTACACTAAAGTGAACCCTTAGAGTATTTACAAATGAGGAAATGACAACTGGCAGAAGAAGAAGGCATGATGTCAGAAGAAAGATTTGAAAATTGCGCTGCACATTTTTAAGGGATATTCAAAAACAAAATTGGGAAAGTGTAACGGCGAAGGGCAATGATGAGTCTCGACTGACAGCAGGCAAACTGGAGTCACCTAGGAAGCTACACTCTGCATTTTCTAGGAATACATTAGTAAAAATGGGAAACGAAATGGAAAATGAATTAATAATTGCAAGCCATCAAGTTAGGTCATGACATGAGTAATGAGAATGGAAGACGCAACTACAAAGGTGACGATCATTACACCTCAAAGATTGAGATTTCATTGAGTGTAATTGGGGCAATGAACATACTACAATCTTATCTTATACATGACAAGATCTAAACTGAAGATTCAATATAAAAGAAAGGAGAAACGAGAATCATAGGATCAATGCTACGGTTAACAAAGAGATCTAATCTAGGAATATTCTTTTTAAAGCTTATTAATTCTTCGTTATCAGCCATGTGATATGGAGGATTCGTTGTAATCTTATTCTGAAATTTGTGTATAAATAGTGGTATGATCACCTCAAAAAATCAATCGAATATACTCCAACTTAGTCTCTCGAGTTTTCATTCCTTTTACTCTCTCAACTTTTATTACATTGTTTTTGTAATTGATTTTCCCTTCACAGGAAAAATCCTTTACAGGCGCCATAAGGCATCATGATCAGTCAAAAAGAACAAACTCTTGATGAATCATATATTGACACCAATGTTTCACAACTTGAACAATGACATAAAACTCCACATCACAGTGTTGTATAGCGCGTGGGACCCCAATAAATTCTCACTTAAAAATGTTACTTGCTTCTCGGTTGGCTCAAAATTACTCCAACTGCAACCATTAAAGCGTCACACGGCTCAAATGGCAATAAAAATCTCGGTAACACCAATATATAGACAGTCATCAAATGTTTCTTAATAAGTTAAATGACTGTACTACGCACGGAATAAGGCTCTCCCTCTCACATGCCCCTTAGAGAGCAGTTCTTTACTCGTCATGTTTACTAGGACTTATCCTTTAATGCAGCATGTTTGGTATCACACCTGGTTCTAAGTTTGTTTGACGTTGAATATCACGCAAAGGTGGGAGTCCAACTGATAATTCATCAGGAAACACATCAATAAGTTCAACAACCAATGATGTGGCTTCTGGAAACATTGGGGGCATTCTTCTCTTTACCAACCATGATGTAAACTATTCATGAGTCCTCCATCTCTCCCACGAACCTCATAAATGAGACGAAATGTAGTACTATCCCTCGTAGGTTTTATTTTGTATGGCTTACTAGGTAAAAAAAAATTGTATTGTTGTAGGTGAAACTTTAAGTATTTTTAGTCAATCATGAATCACCCCCATCATACTGCCAGGGCCTCCCAACAACAAATGACATGCACCCGTCACCATAACATGACACCAAACCTTATCCTTATAATTAGACGGCTGAAAATGAAATCAAAGCAGGGAAGGAAGTTGTGACCTCTCTTGCTTTTTTAGCCACACCAATTTATAGGGTTTTGAAAGCTTCTTAGTCTTCATCCCTAACGTTTGCCTTGCATCCTCTGACGATTTTCTCACAACTCTCACCATCAATGAAAAATAAGCACATCTAACATAAATGGTGCAAGTTGACTAGAATATATTATGTCACAGTAAGTAATCCTCATGAAACTAGGTGCTAAAGACGAACATCCCACTACCAACAAGGGATGCGCATCACCTCTATAAAAGTTTCATCCGCTCATTCTTCACTATTAAACTATGGTTTATCACTGATCTCAACATGCCCTCGACATCATCCTCAGCATCTCTAAACAATACATTTTTCCTAGTTTTATTATAATCAGCATGTCTATGACTCGCTTCACCACGTCCAAAGCGTCAGATCCCATGCCTTGTTGTTCAGCCAAGTTCATTCGTGGTAGCGGGAACCCGTGTAGTGGATTTTTTTTGCTACTACATACCCCTCAACGTGCTACTCACTAGACACATTGTCTGTTTCTCCACCTATAAGACCTCTTATATGCTACAAAACATTTACGAGATCGAACGAGTTAACAGTAGGAAAACTGATGTATCTAATGCCAATAATGTAGTGTGATCTCTTACAAGAAAGACACACATAAAATCTTGGAAAGACTGTTGATTCACGCACGAATATCAGTCAATAATGTATCAAACTACATTGAATTGCTCACAACTATAAAAAATTTAAAGAAATTAGTGAAGCTCTCTTTAAAACTTATATTAAACCATGTCTAAAAAATATCTCTACGGTTAAAACGAGTTTACATAAGAAAACTAGGAATAGAAAACCCAAAAATGCCTAAAAGGAAAAAATAACCGCCTCTACCGAAGTAACAATACCAGTTTTCTAATAAAAGTTATTGATGAATTAAAACTTTCTTAAAACAGAAAAATAAGTTTTCATAGTCTTAATTAGGGGTGTTCAAAATAAAACCAAACCGATCGAACCGAATCAAATTAAAAATGGTTGGTTCTTTATGCCCCTGCGGTTCGGTTCGGCAAAGCTGGGTTTAGGAAATGTTTAGTTTTTGAACCGAACATAAACCTTAATTCATATTATTTTTAATATATAAGTTCATATCGAACCAAACTGAACCAATACAAAACTTTGATTTTTTATTTTTTCAAAAATATCATTTAAAAGTTATTTTTTAATTAATAATACCGAACCGAATAACCGAACCGAACCAAAACTCATGGTTCGATTCAGTTTGGCATATAGCCAAATTGAATGTTTTGGTTTATTCGATTTTAGCCCACTAACCGAGCCGAACAGAAAACTAACACTGCCACGATGTGCCAAAAACTTGATAATTTACTAACAGTGGTCTCTTATTTTCAAATAATTCAGACCCTCCTATATTGCGTCAATTTCCAACGTTTTTCCTTTCTCCCTAAAGTTCTCAACTTCCATGGCTTCCTGATGTCTACTTCCAAGCTTTCTACTTTCTTGAAAGATTTCCAGTAACTACTGAATTCATAAATTCAAAATGAGGATCGTTTTAGGGTGAATTGCATCCAAAGTTTGAATGTTGCATTCTACAACAATGGTTCCATGCTTTATTGATCGAATTCTTCCAGAATATGACCCAATTTCCCCTCACTTTCTCTATCAAAACATGTTCTTACTGACTCCCTCTTTGGCTGGTAAAATACGGACAATGCTCGACTTTTTACGTTTTGGGCTACATCTTATTTTGCGTGGGAAGATTAATTAAGTCAATAGAATGATCACTCATAACCTATAAGACATGTAGAGAGTCCTCATTTATGATCAGTTAAGGCTCTCGCTTAGATGATTGCAGCCTTTTCCTTTGGTCCATTATTACTAATGCTTTTCACAATCCCTCTGGTCTCTGAAGGAAGATAACGAAAGAAAAGAGAAAGAGAAAGAAGCGGAAAAAAGGAGAAACAAGAAAGAGAAGCAAGATTGATTAGATTGTGTTTATCTTATTAAGCATCAACCAAAGTAAAAAACTAAGAGTTAAATATAAGAGTGCTTAGCCGTAGATAAAGAGAAGCAAAAGTCAAAAGACAAAGATACCCCTAATGAACTAAACTCAACTAACCTTTTAACCACTTATCCAACATCCCCCCTTAAACTTATCATGGGAAAAGTGATTAGTTTATCCCTAAAAAATAAGAATTTAGGAGAGGATAAATGTTTTGTAAATAGGTCAGCTAATTGATAGTTAGAGGGTATGTGTTTAACAACAATATCTTTCTTCGTCACTTGTTCTTGCACAATGTGATAGTTGATCTCGACATGTTTGGTTCGGGCATGAAGAATCGGGTTTGGAGCAATAGAGATGGCCGAGGTGTTGTCACAATATAAAGTTGGAGCATAAGCTTGATAAATATGAAGATCATAGAATATTTTCAGTAACCAGCTTAACTCTATCGCGTTACTAGCTAAAACTTTGTATTCGACTTCCGTGTAGGATAGAGAAACCGTGCTTTGCTTCTTTGCGCTCCAAGAAACAGCATTGGAACCAAAGAGAATGATGAAGCCGGATGTTGATCTCCTATCAGTGGAATCACCAGCCCAATCAAAGTCACTAAAGGCTTGTAAATTAATAAGTTCGGGTTTAAATAAAAGACCATGATCACTAGTGCTACTAATATAATAAAGAATTCTCTTAACAGTCGAGAAGTGTGTAGTAGTGAGGGAATGCATGAATTGACACACTATATTTATGGCAAAGCTAATATCAGGATGAGTAAAAGTAAGATATTGTAATGATCCAACAATGCTACGATATATTCGAGAGAGGAGAACCCATGTGAGAATAAAGAAGAGACTTAAAGGCACAAAGTGGTTGACATGGTTTTGCGTTTATCATACTAGCCCGTAAAAATAAATCTTTAGCATATTTTTGTTAGTTCACAAAAATTCCACTACTACTTCTTGTTATCTCAAGGCCAAAAAAATATTTTAAATCACCATGATCATTAATATCAAAGGATTTTTGCATATTTTTAACAATACAATCTATATGATCACTATGCCTTCCACTAATAATGATATCGTCCACATATAATAAGATATATGTTAGAGAAGAACCCGAAACAAGAACAAATAGAGAGCTATCAGCTTGAGATCTAACAAAGCCAATAGATAAAAGATGCAAAGTAAATTTCTCAAACAAAGCTCTTAGAGCTTATTTTAAACCACACAACGACTTATTCAACTTGCATACATAATCCGAGTGAATTTTATCAACAAAACACGAAGGTTGAGACATGTAAACCTCTTCAGACAAGTTGCCATGCAAAAAATCATTCTTTACATCTAATCGTCAAAGTTTCCATTCAAAATTGGCAGCCAAAGAGAGTAAAATCAGAATGGTGGGTTTATTTATAACGAGGCTAAAAGTTTCACTATAGTCTAACCCTTCCCTTTGGTGATAACCCTGAGCTGCTAATCGGATCCTTATGCCAAGCTATAGTCCTATTTGGATTATACTTAAGTTTGTAGACCCATTTGCATCCCACTAAGTTTTTTGAAGGAGGTAAAGGCACTAAGTCCCAAGTGTTTTTAGATATAAGGGCTCTAAATTCATTATTCATAGCTTTGGTCGATTCTGAACTTTTGGAGGCAGTGGTAAAACTAGTTGGCTCGCTGTTAGAACCTAAATTTGTCGCACTAAAGGCCTTTTTCTTAGAAATTCTAGATTTGGTCCTAGTTTTCGTAGGATGAGTATTAAGGGTGTTAGAAATAGGTCTAGTCTCATTAGTTAGAGAAGAAGGTAAAGGTTGATCAATTCTAGCATGCCGAGAAAGGGGAGTGACAGCAGAATACATATCAGAGTTAATTATATCATCAAGACAGATCTAGCACCAATCAAATTATAAGTGTCAATGACATTATCAGCTAAAACAGTAGCATAAGCATCATAAAATCCAATATGTGTAATAGAATTGGGAGAATTATGCACAGTATTCAGTAAATTAGGTTGCACAGATCTTAGAAAAATAGAAGGCAAAGAATCATTATATATAGAATCATTTTGTTTAGAGTCAGAAGACGTGGAAGAAGCATTATTGAAACTATTAAGTATAGGACCAGAATCAACATGATGTATAACAGGATCAATAGCACTGACTTTTCTAGAATGCAAATCAGAAATTTCAGTATTTAAGATAGGAGAAGCAGCAGAAAAACCAGAATTGGATAAATTATAAGAGAAGTCAATTTGAGTACCAGTGCTAGTATTTCTAAGAAATAAGGGCAAGAGAGAGTTGTACCTTGAAAGAGACTCATCATTATGAAGCTTGGAAGAAGAATCTGTCAAATACTTCTAGGCAGAAAATGGAAAATGCGTTTCAACAAAAATCACACTTCTAGAAGTACAAAATTTCTTATTATGATAGTCATAACATAGAGAATTGGTTATTGATATAAGGACGTAAGTTAGGAAAGCATGTACAACTAAAAACATGTAAGTCTTTGTAATTAGGACTATTTCCAAAAAGAAGAGAAAATGGGGAAAGATTATCAGTATTAGTACTAGGCATTCTATTAATAAAAAGATCTCATTAAACCTATTTAGCCAAGCTAAGGTGTGGAACCCTAGTTTTTTAGTCTTTTAATAATAATAATAATAATAATAATAATAATAATAATAATAATAATAATAATAATAAGCTAAAAAATTGAGAAGTCCTCCATTGAATTGAATGCGGTGGGAAAGACGGGTTCAGAAATGGTCAGATTAGCAGGAGGAAGGGCGGCCCCACCTTGAAACAAAAACATAGCAGTAGAAAAGGCAAAACTCCAAAACTCTGGAGGTAAATATGCACGATGCAACATAGTTAAACCCGTCTCAACAAGATGCCTATGTTTTTGCTTAGCAACCCCATTTTGCTGAGGGGTGTAAGGGTATGACTTTTGATGTACTATTCCACATTCGTTTAAAAAAGGTTGAAAAGACTTACTATTATACTCTCCATCACCATCACTTCAGAAAATTTTAATTTGGGTAGAAATCAAGTTTTCAACCATAGACTTAAATTTCTTAAAAACAAGATATACATTAGATTTATTAACTATTGGATAAAACCAAATGAAATGAGTCAAATCATCAATGAACAAAACATAATATCTATGGCCTAAAAGAGATGATATAGGGGATGGTCCCCAAACATCAATGTGGATAACGGATAAAGGAGCAAAAATAGTGGCCACAGATACAGGAAAAGGAATATTAGACATTTTATTCATCAAGCAGCTTACACATATACAAGAATCAAGATCAGAATTGTTACAAGAAATGCCAACAGAATCCTGAATTTTCATAACCATAATGGAGCTAGGATGTCCAAACGTATTGTGCCATAAAGATTTCATTTTCTTTGAACTTATATATGCAGTAGTATTTTTAGGAAAGGAAGTGGGTATTGGGTGAAGGCCATTCACACTGGGACCTTTATACAGAATATCACATGTTTCCTTGTCCTATATAAAGAAATATGGAGCATAGAATATAAATAAGCAATTATGTTCTAAGAAAATTTGATATATAGAGTAGGTTAGCAGCAAGATTAGGAACACGAATAACTTGAGATAAAGAAAAAGAATTCAAGGGAGTTTTAAGAATTGAAGAACATGTGTGGGAAACTGGGAGGCATTGGCCATTTCCAATAGAATTTTGTTCGTCACCCGAGTATTACCGGGAGTGAGGTGTGTATTACACCCGGTATCGGTAATCCATATCTGATTATCTAAAGGTGTTGAACCGGAGCTCATAGTAGTCCTAACTTGAATGTTGTTTGATGGACCACGACCTTGATACGTGAAGTTTATACGGTGGTAGCAATCAAGAGCTGTGTGACCATTTGAAGAGGCAGTAGGGTTCCTATTGTTGAAACTGTTAGTCTTGAAAGTTTGAGAAGTTTGCTGCGGAGGAGTGTCAAGAATTTCCCCAATTTGGATTCCTTCCTCCTCTATTAGAACCTGAACGTCCACCAATGTTTTGATTTCCTCTGAAATTACGAAAACCACGACCTCTATTCGTACCTCGATTTGGTTGAGAAGCAAGAAATGCAGTGTTCTGAAAAACTGATTCTTGATTCTTTCTTTGCTATTCAAGAAAGTGCTCCTATGATTTGAGCAAGACGTGAAGCTCTTCAAAGGGCAGTGGTTTGGTCCTAGTCTGAATTGACGTCCGAATAGTGTTGTAGTCTGTATGAAGTCCGTTGATTGTGTATATCAGAATATCTTCTTCATTGATTTGAATGGACACGGCTGAAAGTCTGTCTGAAATTTCTTTAATTCGTTTGAGATATGAGTCGATGTTCTCAGTAGGCTTCTTGGAGACATATTTAATATCAGACTTCAATTATAGAATGCTTGTTCTTGAAATGGACGCGAACCTCCTTTCAATTGAGTCCCAAACCTCCTTCAAAGATTTGCATCCAACAACGTATGATAATGCCGTCGGTGACAAAGTTTCGTTGATTAAAGTAATTAGGGCTTGATCTTGCGACACCCAGTGATCAAAATTAGGATTCAGAACTTCTCTCCCAGCTTCATTCTTGAGCAACTTTGGTGGGCAATTGATTGTTCCATCAACGAGATCTAATATAGCATGTGCTTTAAGAATTGCATAAATCTAAAATTTTCAGAGGACAAAGTTACTGGAATCTAAGTGGATGGAAATTAGGTTACAGATATTGGAAAGTAAGAAGATGGGAAAGTGGGATGAAGAAGAAGATGAAGAAAATGAATCTGTGTTGGTCATTTTGATTGGGTTTTGAGCAGAGGTATTAGTTCAAGTTTCTGAAACAATTTGAGAATGAGGAGAATCGTTGTGGTTCACAGGTTTTGGAAAATTTTGTAGTTCAGGTTGAGATTGATTCTCGACAAAGTCAAGAATTTTAAGAGAAGCATTATCTTCAATTTTTGCCATGAACAAAGACGCTCTTCTATTCCCGCTCCGATACCATGAAGGAAGATAAGGAAAGAAAAGAGAAAGAGAAAGAAGCTGAGAAGAAGGAGAAACAAAAAAGAGAAGCAAGATTGATTAGTTTGCGTTTATCTCATTAAGCATTAACCAAAGTAAAAAATCAAGAGATTAAATACAAGAATGCTTAGCTATAGATAGAGAGAAGTAAAAGGCAAAAGACAAAGATACTCTTAATGAACTCAACTAACCTATTAACCACTTATCCTAACAGTCTATGGCCCCCACTATCTTTTCATCTATCAATTGTTCGACTATAATCCCACTAAGGAAGTTAATCCATTTTTACCTTCTCTTGAGACTAACCTTGATTACACCCTCATTATAACATCCAACAACTGGGCTATACTATACATGTTGGGGTTTTAAAGGAAAATTAAAGGCCCTGTGGATGATAAAGAGTACTATATTTCTTGAACATGAGAGTGATAATCTTTAGTTCTCTTTTGTTTGTTATGCTTTTCCATATTATTTAGCCCCATGGTAAAAATCGTAACATGGAAGTTTACACAAGTATTTGTTTAGCACTTTTTCCATGTTTATTAGACAACATGTGAATACAGAAAATGAATGGACATAAGTCATTTCGCTAGGTACATCGCACGTACATGTGTCATCATCGAATGCCAAGACCAATACCTCACCCCACCCAAAAGCTAAATGCATGTGTGCCACTTTTAAAATGAGTGACAGAAGCATTCAATATTTTATGACATTTGCGAAGAAAGGGGTAAAATTTTTGTGTTATTGAATTATTAAATTATTAAATATTAAATATTTTTTCATATCAATTAATAATAGGTATTATAATTACAAATAATAATTTGTTTTCTATTCTCTCAAAATTTAAAGTAGTGGGGGATTGAGGATTTTAATTTTGTGAGATAATATTTGATATAAAAACATAATGGTCAATATGATTATAATTTTTTAATTTTAATATTTGAATACTTTTTTCTTCCTATTTTTTGAGGTATGTTTTTAAAATCAATAAGTTTTTTTTTATGAATGGAATAAGAATCTATAAAAAGATAAATGAATTAATATTTCTTTATATTTATCATCATTTGACAATGACCTCCAAATAGTGAATTCTTATTTATTCAACATGATCATCTAATGTGTTTTAAACGTAATTGAAGTAAACACATAAAATATTTCACATATTTTTATAAAATAAGCAGAATATATAAAACAATATTTATGAGATCAACAAGTTGAATGCATTTGGGAATACACTACTAAGTAAAAAAATAACAAAAAAATAAGAGATATTGTGAAACTGAAGAAAATAATCTAAGATCTCTCTTTTAATAAAAAATATACACATGACTAGTGGAGTGGGTTATGTCTATAGAAAACACATTACAAATTAAATACAATTGCGATATAAAAGCAGTTACCGTTAAAAACATAAAAGACTAAAACCATCGGTTAAATGGAGAATGTGAACCTAGTACTTGTATTTAATTTGTAATGTGTGTATTTAATATTTTAATGAATATTCTGACAAATAATTTGTAGATGCATGTCAATAATCCCGCACCCGGGTGTTGTATATATACAACGATGACGTCAACTTAATCGAAGTTACCTTCACGATTAAGGCTGAGAACATGAGCTGCAATCTACTGGAAAATGAAAAATTATGGAACTACATTCTTTATGAGCTTCTGCCTAGAATCGAACGGCTATTTGTAGAGTTAACTCGAGATTCTGACGTTTCACTTACGTGGTAAAATCATAACGAATCAAGGACTGATCCAGTGCAACAGAGAATGCGCCCCTCCAAACGGCGATTGACACCGATCTGAAAATGCCTTATTCTCTTCCTCCCGTCTCTTCTTCTTAAAGAGTTCTCCGTGGGAGACAGAAAGGCTTCGGAATTTCTACGACTGCAAAATAGTTTTACCATCGTCAAAAAATTATGGGAGGAGGAGTCATGAGGACGGCCGCGAAGGTGGCTGGAATCGGAGTCGTCAACGGCAGTCTCCGTGGAGTGCCGGCAACGCCTGTTGGCGAGCAATCTGTGCGCAATGCATCGCGCCCCGTTTCCGCTGTCTTATCGTCTTCGTTGAAGGCTACCGCGGGTGCTGAGGTGGTGGCAGTGCAGAGACCTGTGTGGGAGATCGATGAGTGGGAGTTCGCCGGTGTGGAGGACGAGCTGGTCATTGGGCGTGGGGATCCTTTACCGAGGGTTGTGTTTGGAGCTGTCCCGAGCTTTGATGAGGCTAAGGAGGCTACCGAAGAATTAAAGGAGGCTTTGGACAAGTACAAAATTTCCACTGTGTCTGTTCGTTGTTCTAGTTTCTAATTTTCTGTGTTGTTTCGAATTTTAGCTAATCAGTCATTTTCGTTCGGGGAAATGTTTCTTTTGACTTTGATGCCATTTGTTTCTTTACTGAATTTAATGTTTCGGGGTGAGTTTCCCTTTTTCTTGTTGGGGGTTGGTGGAAGAAAAATTTTACCCAATTTTTTTTCCATAGAATGAATTTCCTTTGGAAGGCTTTAGTTTTAAACATATTTGTTGACTGTCTGTCAAATTTGATCTCTATGCTACAGTTATATGGGAGATTTAGAGGTTTAGGATGTAACTTATGAGGAGATTGAAGAACGAGCTGTCTAGATTTTCATGTTAAAAGATAGTTTTTTCTTTCCATGGATTTTAATGTTAACATTCAGATCTGTGACTGTGAGAAGTGTTGAGATAATCTACCTGGTATAAATAACGAAAGAATGGGGTAATTGCATACTTAATGAATGTGATTGTTTACATTAAAGTTATGAACAAGGAGTCAAGGACATTGCTTGATTGTGCGTTATTTTTCTGCTCTCTTTTGTGGGGGTTTATGAGAAGAGAATGTCTGACTGATGAGTCTGCGCTTTTAAGGGTATATCTCTCTTCACCTGGAATCTCTTATCCTGAGAGTTCACTGGGAGCTGCTCAGTCTGTGTGTTCAATTCCTGATTCGGAGACCAAGTCTTGTGTGAATGTTGAGACTAGGCTGACTACTTCATTGCCTGAACATGCTCTTCAGGCATTTAAGTTGCTCAAGGAAAGCCCACAAGTTCGGGTAAATACTGACTTTAACTTTTTAGTTCTGAATCTTTGAAAACTATACTATTTGAGCAATACGTTCATGGGACCTTTTGCGTTAAACTCCTGTTTGGTTGAAGAAAAATTGAAGGTATTTGATTTCAGAGATCTTCATTTCCCTTCTGGTGCAGGGCATTTGAAATGCCCAAAATTTAGAGGGTTTCTACTTGGGGTCATCTTCTCCACTTTTTATTCCTAATAAAAATGCACAACTTTTCTTTTCTTTGTTCCTTCAATCTCTCAAGGGTATATTTGAAAATTAGTAGAAAAATATTTGTCACCTCAACACGTTACCATAGAAAAATATTTCTTATAATAAGGTTCCAACAATCTTATTCCATAAATCATTTGTTCTCATGCTTATACCAAACGACCCCTAGGAGTCATTTTATCCTGTTGTTACTTTTTGACTTGTAGATTTAATTTCTTTGCCAGACTGTTGTTACTTCAATTGTTACTGATCAAAGAGTTTGTAGTGCTATGCTGGATAATCAGGAGCTTAAGGACTTCATGCAGTCATGCGAGACTGGTAAGAACTCCTTTATTAATTATGTTACGTCTTCATTAACTTCTCATCACTTTTGCACATAACTGTGATATATTTTCTTGTATCTAATAGTGCCTCTTATTTTTGTCCAGAGACCGAGTCTCGATTTCAAGAACAAACTGAGAAGTTTGAAGATGTATCTGATGCAAGCCAATCTGAGAAAAAGTCGGGAAATGGTTTTATGAATGGGCTGAGGAACTTTAAATATAAAGTAGCTAATATGGTGAGTAACTTGTCCAGTTATGTTCAAAATATCTTTGGAATTTCATCAGCAGAGATCAAGTCCTCAGATGAGAAAGAGAGCAGCACAGAAGTGAATATAGGGAAATCCATCATGGGTTTAGCTGTTCTTGTAGTAAGTGGTGGTTCTGTGAATTCGTCGAATTATCTGTTCTGTGTGGATGATCTTTATGTGTAATTAGTACCTGGAACATATGTCTAGCTATAATGTATGGATGTTAATGGTTCACTCACTAAGATGTTAGTTGAATCACCAAGTTATATTTCTACTTATGCAGTTTATGGTAAGAATTTGTGGAAATCTCTGTTTTCGTGTTCAAATATCGTTTGCTTGTGTCAAGTTTCGCTTGACAGCAGGGACAAACTGAGTCCATTGTCGGGGTTTATTCATTTCTCTTAGGATCCTTTTGATATAAGATTGTACCAGAGAATATATATATCTGAAAAGTTAAGATTATTTTATTTGTTAACATTTGAGAATGTTCTGATTTAATGGTGAGAGTGTTAAATTACTTTGTTTGTTTTAATGGAATAAGCAAGAAAGTGTTTTAGACATTATTTTTAAACTTCAATTTTACCTTTTGACTAAAAAATTCTTGTGAATAATAATTATTTAATTTATAATAAGATTACCCACATAAGTAATAACAAAAATATAGATTTTTTTTTCACTTATTAATTTTTCGATCAAACTATTATATTATTATACGTCGTGTTGACTTGGGTGAGTAAGAGGAAGATTACACATGAGCCAATCGGGTGACGTTACGTGGGTCTTTGTGTAATGACCATGATCTAGGGAGAACAAGCCTAGCCGGTAAGGCGCGACGACGATGTTCACCCAACGCCTCCTCTACAAAGGTTCTTTCAAACTGAACCCCTCCCCAAGGTGAGAGGGTAGCACACTCTCAATGTCTAGAGTGATCGTACCGAGGAGTTATGTCCCCCATCTAGTACAACGTAGCCTCCCCCCTAATCCTACCAGTCCACAGCCTCCCGAGCGTTCCTAGGCAACCATATGTTCGTCCAAGTTTTTGTCACTTAACTTGGTGGTTTGTGATGTGATGACTCGTTGCAATAGTGTAGCGGTATGTCTTGTCTAAAGCACGTAATCGTTATCTCCAAGTTGCATTACGGAGGGTGATCCAGGCAAGCACCTCCATGGTACACCCATGAGGGTGATATCAATAGTGCTACCATGAGAGTGACATCAATGTGCTACTGTAGAGGTGACATCCCATGGTGTTGCATGAGGACGACCCCCACAGGTACCTCGGTGGCGGCATCTCAAGGGGTGCACCTCAGCGGCAACACCCTATGGTACGTACTTGGTGAAGACACTCCTGATATGTCGTAAGAGTTGCGTTTTGCGGGTAGTCAACGTTGAGGTCGTCAACCCTCTATGTACAAACATCATAGTTTATATAAATTCAACAAACAAGAAAAAGATAGCTCTAATAATATACTAATAACCTGAGAACAACCCATGACAACATAATTGCATGTTTAAAAGCAAGAAAATTAAAACAAGAATTATGCTAAAATACTTGACAGGTTAAAGGAGTCTAACATAATAGTTCAAGTTTTGGGAAGAAGAAGTAATTTAATATCGCGTTAGAAGAGTAAGTCTTAGATTCAAATTTTATCTTATCAGTATTTCTTTTCTAATAAAGTTTCAAGTATAGCGAAGACAAAACATGGCAAAGAAAAATACCTCCGAAATGACAGCAGATCGATATGTATCTAGAACTTGTAATGAGAAAAATAAACATAAAAGGTTCTTTAATAGACAAATATATACACTTTTTACATACAACTTATTTCATCCTCTCTATAAATGAGAAAACGAAACAAACTAGTAATCAAAAGATGCATCACTTTCTCCATACAATCATTGTGAGATAATGATCTCTCAATAGATTATAATTTTACTTGTTCATCACGTAAGTTCCGGAAGTCATCCACATGAATATGTAAGAATTAGAAGTTTCACACTAAGAGAAGCTAATAGCAAAATAAATAATTAAGTGTAGATTACTACCTTACATTCTCTCCATTTGTCATTATCTTAATAATTAGGAAAGAATAAAAAGAATTAATGAATTATTATAGAAAAAACATGTTAAATTAATTTACATTTTAAATGATATTAATTATTGTCATCTCATATAACTCAGACTCTAAAAGACACAGTAGTCTAATGTTTGATTAAATAGAAGATAGAAAAAAATAAATATTTGCCAGAATAATCAATGTACACACAGAAAAGCTGAAAACCTACAGTTAATTAGGAAGAAGGACAAATGAAGTCCTTTTGTGATCACCCAAATGGGTATTAGAACACAAGTAAATAGCTGCATATAAACCACGAATTTGGAAACCAAATGGGTATTGTACACATTACAAGAATGAGAACCAAACCTTACATGCAATTGAGTGAGCTCGTCAACAAAATGCTCACCGTAAGTTTAAAAGTCGCCGCGCCTTAGTAACTGAATTGGAGTTTAGAGGAGAGATGAGGACCAAACCTTACATGTAATTGAGTGGGCTTGTCAACAAAATGCTCACCGTAAGTTTAAAAGTCGCCGCGCCTTAGTAACTGAATTGGAGTTTAGAGGAGAGTGGAGAAAAATTGGCATAAGAAACTGAATATAAATGAATTAAAAATTGTTGGGCTTAAACTGAGTATAAAATATGAAGAGTTTATTTTGTCCAATGACTGTTGAACTTCAACTGGTTGATACCCTATAATGAGGGAATTCAACTTCAACTGCCTATTTTAACGGAGTTAATCATTTTAGAAGCAGTGTAAAATTATAAAGCCTTCACTTTGGTTTAGGCAAGAGCTCTCTCTGTCTCTCGTTCTAAGCAAGTGTTTACCTATTTGAAATTTTAGCCAATCATGTATGGACTTGTGGGTTTTAAATGTGTAAAGCAAATCCTGATGTGATTGCTAAGAAGTAAGAAGTAGCATGATAAAGTTGTAATTCTTTATTACTTTTTCATATTTTATCTGTTGGTGGAAGGGGAAGACCGAGATGGAAAAAATTCACTATGAAAACCCTGTAGTGCTGTCTAAAAATATAAGTGAGTACTAGAGTATTTGGAAATTTCTGAAAAGGGCGTCTAACTTTTCTAAAGATTTCACGAAAATGGGTCAAAATTTGACTTGAAAAACTATAAGTCGTCGAATAAATAAGTTTTAAAAGTTAATTTATGAAATAACATATTTTTAATAATAAATAAATAATAAATTTTTAGTGTCACGTCATCAATCAATTGTTAATAAATTTGTAATTGGCGATTTTAACATTCGATTTACCGATTTTATAATCAGATTAGATAGAATCCATGCATTTAATTAAATATACTATAATTTATTGTCTTTCAACTGAAATTTAAAAAATACAAGATTTCATATAATTGATAAATATTGAAAAGTAAACGTGATGCATGAATGCAACATAATAAATACACAAAATTTAACTTTTACTAATCACAATAAAACAACTCAATGATTAATGTGTTGCCTTAGGGTCAGCAAGATTAATCTCATACTGTCTATGAAACATTTTCATCATTATTAATTAAAATTTAAAATATCTCATATTTTCTCTTTTAACAATAAGACATCGCTTGTTTAGTCAAGTCACATCTATCCACATGAAAGCTTAATTACGATTTTGTGAGTGTAACCCATTATTTCAGATTCCATAACTTGATTCACAATATAACACTTTAGGATCGGTCAAAACTAAACTACATTACTTTCTCCTATCTACTTAAGAAGTCCAACGTTGATATTGGTACAGCTCGAAACCTTCATCAGGGGGGTGAAAACAAAGCCATCTCGAGGCCCTCATTGTACCTTACGGTGTTGTGCTAATAATGGAGATTGTATGATAATGGAGACCGTATGTTACATTGACATATTAAGCTTCTCTCATTCACTATTTTAGGATTATGTGTTTCCATTTTTAATAAATTAATTAATTCTAAATTAATTACTAGTTAAAATATTAACCCTATTAATATTTAATATTAAGTAATGCCAATCTTATTGGTCTAAGTTCATTTAAACTTCTAAAATACCTAAGTCATAATTATGTGAACTTAGATTAACTAATTAATTATATTCATCAAACTTTGATAAAACTCTTTTACTATAGTCGGCTATCCTAAATGTTACTATAGCCCTTAGTGCGGTATAGACATGTTATCAAACATGACAATTAAAATAATTATTTAATAATTAAATAAAATAATAATGGACCGAGTGACTATTGAGTATTTTTAAATTACAACTCCAGGAATAAAGAAATAAAAGTATAAAACGGACTTCAAGAATAGATATATCTCAAATATTACATTCTCTTCCTAATGTCCATCTTCATAATTTTCAAGTTTTGAACAAAGTTCTATTTAATTAAGAAAAAATATTTTTCTTAATTAAAATTAGTTTCTATAATTGTCCCTTTAAAATAATTGACTTTGATACTAATATGTTCAATAGCTAGGTTGTTATTCCTCGTATGATCCCCTAGTATGAAATTATCTTTCCTGACACATGGTAAATCGCTCAGGCCGTACCCACCAGACCTGTCATATGAAAATTCATCGAAAATGTCATTCAAACCCAATGAGGTAATGTTTTTCTTCGTTTCTAGAAACCTTTCCAACAATCTTTGACTAAGAGTCTTTCTAGTCTCAGTAACCGCAGTATTCTCCCATATAAGGTTGATTACCAGAATCCTCTAGAACATCTATAGCTGAACCTATAGGATCAGAAGAACCTGAAAATTCCTTTCCCCAAGAAGACCATATAAGAGGAATTCATATTTCTGACAATCAGATCCCACATGGTGTTTATGAAACTCATCCTAACAGAAGGCTAACTAGCCCAAGCGCCAGTGACATGCAGTTTAATATTTAATGGATTTTACACCAAATAGTGTCTTAAGATAAAGTCTTCACTAGAATTTTATGCAGCCTAAGTATAAGGATTTTAAGGATTGGTATTTTTCCAACCATAATCCTCAACAGCTTTTTGATCTCAAAAACCTGTATTACTTCCAGTTAGAACGAGATCAGCGCCTTCAGTCTTTTCTTGAATGGTATTACCAGATTACTTACAAGTCAAAATACATGATGACCAGCAATTACAAGTTCTGTCTAACATACAGAAAATGTGAATTATTACTAGTGGTAGAACCTATCAATCCACTCATCCACCATCTTTATCCTTAGAGCTTGCTCCAGGAAACGGGAATAAAAAACCGTTAGTCATTAACCCCTATACTGAGCTCCCAGAAAAGTTTAATCACCAGGATCATGTTAAGGTAAAAGACACTCTACCCTTAATTAAACAAAATAATTATACGAATCTCTTCTTTCAAATTGTAGGCACCCAGTTAACTAGGATAGAGGATCATGTTACTCAAATACAGGAAACATAGGTTATTAAACTAACTAATAAACCTAAGCTGAACATATAACCTATCACTCTCAAGCCTCCTCTAGATGTTCAAAATTTTAAATTAAAATCTAGGAAGAATGAGGAAGTTTTATGGAGACCCTTATGGGAAAAATTAAAGATGTGAAAATCTCCACACCTGCAACTTCCTTAGGACTACTGAACATGATGAATCAGGATAATTCACCCAATCCAGAAGAATTTGAAGAATATTCTTTATCTCAAATTTTGGATATTCAAAAGAATTTTGATGATACCATCAATAAACTTTCCTGGCCCTACTCTAAAAGGCCTACTACTCGTATGGCATTAACATGACCAAGTAGGTATTATTGCCCAAGACCTACTCATCAGGATCTATTATATGAAGAAGACTTTCTTCATTCTCATAAATCCTATCATGGCAAAACCGTCTATGAATGGAACATAGATGAAAAAACTGAATACCAAATCTTTGAGACCATCCATCAAATGATCATGTACTCTTCTATTTATAGTAGAATGACAATAATTTCACAGGAACACTTAAGGGTTGGTGGGACAATTGTCTCACTAAAGGTCAACACCAAGAAATCTTAAATTCCTTTAAGATCAGCCTTGACCCTCTCACTAGAGCCTAGACCAAAACTGAAGATGTCTACTACACTCTGGCCCAATTCATAATCCACCACTTTCTTGGACCAAAAATTATGAATACAGACATACATCGTGAACTGCTACAAACCTGAGATGCCCCTCTCTAACCCACTCTAGATGGTATAAGGATGTCTTTCTCATGAAAGTCATCAGAGAGGTGATGCCAAAAGTGGACATTGGAAGGCAAAATTCATTGATGACCTACCAAGTTTATTTTCTAAAAGAGTTCGAAGAAAACTCCGCACAAGCATGATCAAATGGATATTCCTTATGATCAGTATACTTATGGACATCCCATTGCCTTAGTCATAGATGAAGGACTAGGGCTATACAATGACATGAAATTACAGCATATGATGAAAAGTCAAAATCTTGACAACAGAAAAGAATTAGGAGAATTCTGTAATCAGTTTGCCTACGATACTAAGATTCAGTATCATTCTTCATCCAAACCTCATAGGACTTCTACTTCTAAGCCCTATAAATCTCATAAAAAAACTTTACGAAAAAGAAATCTAGACATAAAGAGTCTAGACATAGAGATTTGCCACACCAGAAAAAATCTCACTTCAACAATCTGAATGCTAAAGGTACCTGCTATAAGTGTGGATTACTAGGTCATTTTGCTAATAAATGTCGATCTAAATTTAAAAAAAGGCTTCATGAATTATCTCTTGATGAAGAAACCCAACAGAAGATCTTAAACTGTCTCTCTGAAGACAATTCCAATGAAGATAGTACAAATGATGACGTTGCATAAATTTATGCATATGAGTTTGACTCTTCCACTACCTCTGACTAGTCAGACCAACATTGTTGCAATTCTAAACATGCAACGCGATAACTGAAACCAACTATTGGAAGGAAATAGTCGAGATGAATGGTTTAGATCTGAATGGACCATGTCTTAATGTCCTAACCGATACCTAACGATTTCTTCCCGCCACAGCTGACCAAATAACTTATCTAGAGATGAAGTTAAAGTTTTTAGAAACTTGTTACAAGGAATATACTATCTCCTGATATCAGACTTGTAGAAAACTACAGTATGAAAGAACTCCTAAACCGTATTCAATAGGACGATGTACCTAACAAACCTGTTACTGTTTCTGATCTGAAAATAGAGATTAATATCATTAAGTCTGAAATCCAGCAGCTCAAGACTGCTAATCAAATCCTTTCACAGGATCTCACTATGTTAAAACAGTCTACTCACCAAAGGAAAAACCCTTATAGACTTCGCTACAACTTCCTCACCAGATCAGCCTTCCCCAGATCAGCCTTCACCAAGTCAAACTTTTACTTCGCCAGATCAGCCTCGTCAGACCTCACCAGATCAGAAAAAGAAAAATAATTTATATTTATTCCTCTTAACCAAGTCACCTTCCAGAAATGGTATACGAAGATATCCTTAGTAATTAAATCAGACTTCATCATTACAGACGTCATTGTCTTAGTTGATAGTGGAGCTGACATGAAATGTATTCATGAGGGTCTAATCCCTCTCAAATACTTCCATAAAATCACTCAATCTCTTACAATGCAAGTGGTAATTCTATGAGGACTCAATATAAAATACCAGAAGTACTTATATTCAAACAAGGTGTTTGCATATCTGCCTCATTTGTGTTAATCAAGAACATGACACAAAGTATCATCTTAGGCAATCCTTTCCTCAATTCTATTATACCTATCACCAGAATTGATACCTCAGGTATCCATACCATTATTAATAATTCTGAGATTACCTTTGAATTCATAACAAAACCGTATACAAAAGAAGTTGATCTCATAAGACATCTAATTGATAATAAACAAACCAGTTAAATTTGCTACATAAAGAAATACATTTTTCTGACTATTGATCAACGTATACAACAACCATCCATACAGAATAAAATAAAAACAATTCTATAAGAATTCAAATAAGAAATCTGTAGTGATATCCCTAATACTTTTTGGGATACGAAAAAACATATTATCTCTTTACCATATCATCCAGATTTTAATGAGAAAAATATTTCTACGAAGTCTAGACCAAGTTAAATGAAAAAGATTATTTAGAACTAGGTAAGACTGAAATTGAATCTCTCTTACAGAAAAATTAATTAGACCCAGTAAATCTCCATGGAGTTGTACTGGTTTCTATGTTAATAAAAATGCTGAAATTGAAAGAGAATCACCTAGGTTAGTGATCAATTATAAACCACTTAATGGTACTTTGCAATGGATTAGATATTCATTACCTAATAAAAGAGATCTGCTTGATAGACTTTATGATCTGTGATTTTCTCCAAATTTGATTTGTAATCAGGCTTTTGGCAAATCCAAATAGCTGAACAGGACAGATATAAAATATCCTTTTACCGTACCCTTTGGCCATTACAAATGTAATGTGTTACCATTTGGTGTTAAAAATGGTTCTTCTGAATTTCAACATATCATGAATGATATCTTTAATGCTTACATTGCATTTTTTATCTGTTACATTGATGATGTTTTAATCTTTTCATTAAACATCTGAATATTTTCAAGCATGTCATTAATAGAAATGGCTTAGTCTTATCTGCTAGTAAAATGAAAATATTTCAAACAACAGTAAGATTTCTAGGCCATAATATTTGTAATGGCATGATCATCCCTATTAACCGTAGTATTGAATTTGCATTTAAATTTTCAGATGAAATAAAAGATAAGACTCAATTATAAGGATTTCTAGGGAGTCATTATATCCGTGATTTCTACCCGCAATTAGAACATGATACTTCTCTTCTGAATAATAGACTTCAGAAAACTCCTGCTCCTTGGACTCCAGAACATACACTAGCCGTTAAAAACATTAATGCCAAAATTAAACAGTTACATTGCTTATCTATGCCTAATCCTAATTGGCATAAAATTGTAGAGACAGATGCTTCTAATCTAGGATATGAAAGTATTCTGAAATAGCTTAATCCCCATAATAAAAAAGAAGAACTATTAAGGTTCAAATCTGACACTTGGAAATGACCAGCTAAAAACTATCCCACTATTAAACAAGAATGTTTAGCGATAGTTAAATTTGTTCTTAAATTTCAAGATGATTTATTAAATCAACATTTTCTTATCTGTGTTAACTGCTCTACTGCAAAACAAATTTTTAAAAAAGATTTTCAAAATCTTGCATCCAAACATATATTTACATCTTGGAAGAGTATTTTATCCGTATTTGACTTTGATATTGAATATATTAAAGGTGAATATAACTCTCCCCCTGACTTCTTAACTCGTAAATATTTGCAGGAAAAATAGAATGAGTAATCGAGGACGTGGTCGTAGCTCTCGTGGCCTCGAAAGAGGCAAAATAATTTTTTAACAACTGAATGATGACATATTTTGGCCAATTAAATTTTCTAGTGTGCAAGAGGCTCATACTCGAAAGAGTACAAAAGAAATATTCTTGACACCTGAACATTATACACCTAACAATATTCATGAGGAAATCATCCTTACCATCGAATCTGATGATGAAAAATGGATGACAGATCCATGGAAGATGAAAAATGGATATCTCTCCATACAACAATATCCAAATGGATTTGACCATTATCGCTATATTTATGAGGCAATCAGAGTACAATCTGATTGCATGAAAATCAGACATACATTCCATGACTCAAACAGAAATACTATCCCTATTACATTTAGTAAGGCTGTAATATGAAATTTTATCTCTATTAATCAATGAGGTCTTCATCCCCATACAACTCGAACTATAGGGATTTACCAAAAAAATGGTGAAATACAGTTATTAGGATTATATAGAATCATTTACCAATACATTTTATTATCCAAATCCGATTCATAACCATACATGATTTATCCGTATTTGTCCTGACATTCCCAATACTGGACTTCCAAATTGGTTCCTCCAATGGTGCGATAAATTTGGCATTACCTTTAAGACTTTACCTGAACAAATTCAAACAGAATTCTGGGAATGACATTTTACATATTCCTTTTTTAACAAAAACATTACTGTCCCAAAATCTTTGATACATGTAATTATCAGGTTTAATATCCCATGGACTTGAAAATGGGACTTAAAATGTGATTACCAAAATGGGATCCCAGTACTCAAAAGAATCTTTTTACCAAATGGTGGGACAAAGACATGAATCCCCATCTAACTGAACTGGTAAAAACAATCAAAGCACACACACAAGCCTGGTTTGAAGCCATACCCAAGGCCCTACTTGAACCCACAGGAAATCCATTCTCGAATGCCCAGTAACTGATTAAGCAACAATATCCGACTCGGAGCGAAAAAGAATTGGTAATTAAAACTATGGATTTTGTTAAAAACCAATTCCTACATGCCTTTGGATCTGATGACACCTCCATGGACACATCCAGTTCTCCACAGAGTCAGCAGACTCATGCTGACCTAACTCCTGACCTCACTCATGATAGTACTTTCAACATCATGGATGGTGAAAGTCAAGATCCGGATGATGATCTGCCAGAACCAATAATTACAGACTTCTAGGACTCGTTAATGACAATCATTTCAGAACAGATTGACAAGGACACGAAAGGAAAAGGCAAAGACAAAGTCTGATCTACCAGCTCAGTCCACTAACAGAAATAGCCAAACAACTTTGAGAAAGCAGCAACAGAAACAACAACAAAAATGCAACTGTCTCTCATTTCCACAGAAAAGACAAATTCACTTTTCTCAATAATAGACTCCACTCACCAAAGATAAGGATTGACGACTTCCAATAAGCCACGCTACCTTATCTTGTTTTTTACTATAGTTACTTTCCTGTACTCTAGTTAAGTTTTATGTACCATAGTTACTTTTTTGTAATCTATAAAAAGGAGTCTCACCCTTATTGAGGAAGAAGTAGTTTTTCCACAAGTTAGTTTGTATTAGACGCTCATGTGTTAAGCAATAAAATCTTTCATTTTCCCTTAAACACTCTCTCTAAACTCTCTCTCTCCTCTCTCTTATTGCACATACCACGCTCATAAACAAGGCTTGCAGAAATATAACATTGCAACTCTCAAGAGCTCTATAGTGCTCCCCAAGCGTAAGTTTTTTTTTTAATTTCACCAGTAGATGTTCATGAGACCTTGTACATACTAATTTAAACCTAATATAACATTTATTATAAGCTCTAGTATTCATGATCTGTATGCTAACTCGAAGGCATTCAATATGAATCTATTAAGATTGAGGAAGCAAGCATTGTAGACTATAGCAAATTCAGAAAACAATCAATGAATAATTAGTGGAACGTCACCCAAGTCGAGTATTGGTAAGGTCCGTTGAGTAGGGATTGTGTTAGGACCATTGACCCATGTAAAATGTTGACAGACGTGCTAACTATGAGTTTTTTTGTTATTTGAATTGACTGAATCTACAGTGGTTAGCTCCATAACTTGATGGGTGCGTGTTGGTTAGCCGTTACAAGTCACAATACATGATGACCGGCAGTTATAAGTTTTGTCTAACATACAGAAAATGTGGATCACCACTAGTGGTAGAACCTATCAATCCATTCATCCACCACCTTTATCCTTGGAGTTTGCTCCAGGAAATGGGAATAAAAAACCGTTAGTCATTAACCCCTATACTGAGCTCCTAGAAAAGGTTATCACCATGAATAGTTTTGGTTATATATATAATTTAATTAATTAATCATATATAATTATCTCATAATTATGTACTTGCCCTAGAATAAAAATTCATTTGCAAGCAAGTCATTTTCTCATGTCCTGAAATATTCACACACTAGACTACGTAGTATAGAGGTGACTTGGAGACTATGAACCTATAATATTAAGCTCCAATAAATCAGATTATTAATTAAATTTTTTAATTAAATAATCTTATTTATAATTCCATTATTATTCCACTATAAATATGGAATTGCACTCTTAGAGATTACAAATTGTATTTAAAAAGTATTCTCATGTAGTCTACTGATATAATCATTTCACGTAATTCTGTCCTCCAATTATTGGTTCGTAAATTAGAACTGATCAAAACTACCATTTTACCCTTCTAATTACCACTTGATCCTTAAGTACCATTAATCCACTAGTGAATGTCTAATTTATAATCTTATTATAAATTTGAGCTCAATAACCATTCATTTTCAGAATTAACACTTAAGGGAATCAATATACAATCCAATAGGAAAGCTTGAATTTCAAATCTTGTAAGATCATGTTCCCAGCCATCCATATCACTGAGCCTCCAAAACAAAGGTCACTAACCTGTTTTACAAACAAACATTAACGAGTGAATCAAAAGATCCAGTAGACATGCATATGAGTTTATGATTACTCAGGATTCAGGCTGGTCTACATATGATCATCGAATTGATGTGTATTAAATCTTTATGATAAACAACACGTTGATAATGATATTAATTCACATCGGTCCAGTCATATATAATCTCATTATATAAAGTACATTCACTAAGATGTCTATCCACATCAATGATCTGGATCTAAATCACATGCATTCATAATATTTAGTGAATCGTACTAGCAATCATTCATTAAAGATTTCATATTTTAATATGTTGCTGAAAATTTTATTCATTATCTATGATCTTAGTCCTCTCGTACTAATACAATATCAAAGTATCATTAATGTATATGAAATTTTTAGATATTTATATAAATTATTCAACAATAGTTTAAAAGAACAATTATAAGAAAATGTAATACATATTAAATTTCATATCAAAAAGTTAATACACATGTTTTGAGGGCATAACCCCCAACAACAATGAGCTATCGGCTTAAGAGGCATCAAAACCAATAGAAAGAAGATGACTAGTGACTCTTTCAAACCAGGCCCTAGGAGCCTATTTCAGACCATAAAGAGACCAAATAAGGAACGGAAACATGATGCATCAAGGTGAGACCAGTCTCAATCAAGTGCCTATGTTTTCTCTCAATAATTCCATTTTACTGAGAATTGTAGGGAAATGACTTTTTATTAACATTACCGTTGTCCTGCAAATAAGACTGAAAGGAGAGATTCGTGTATTCATCACCTCCATCAGTCCTAAGAGTTTTGGTCTTAGTAGAAACCATATTCTCAACTAAGGGTTTAAAACATATAAAAAACTTCAAAAACATCAGATTTATAAGATATAGGAAAAGATCATGAGTACTTATGTTCAAGTAAAGAAGTTTTGGGAGAAGGCTCCCATACATTACTGTGAATGATATCCAAAGGAGAAGTAGAAACGGTCTCAAAAATAGAAAAAGGAATTTTGGTCATTTTATTTTGAATGCAACTGATACATATATAATTGTCAAATTTATAGGAGATTCAAGGTAAATGAGCTTTATTCAAATCTTATCGAACAATACTATAAGTAGGGTGCCCAAGTCTAGAATGCCAAATGAAATCAGAAGCCTTGACACCAAGATATGAAACTTTAGATATCGGTAAACATGTAGGTATACGATAAAGACCCTATATGCTAGGCCTTTTATGCAGAATTTTCCCTATAGCTTTGTCCTGAATACAGAAAAAAGGGGCATAAAAAACGAACAAACAATTGTTGTCAAGATAAAATTTATGCATAGAGCGAAGATTAGAAGACAATTGTGAACACAAAAAGACTTGAGATAAAGAGAAAGACTTAGATGAGACTCCAAGTAATGTTCCTTAGATTTTAGAAGAACATGAAGTTCTTTTAAGGACAATGGCATTGCCCTAGTACGAATTGATGCTCTAATAGTATTGTATTGAGTGGGAAGTCCATTAATTGTATAGATTAGAACATCTTCATCTTCTACATTGACAGAAATAACATAAAGTTTATCTTTTACCTATTTAGTTCTTTGAATATAAGAATCAATATTCTCTGTTGCCTTCTTGGTGATGGATTGTAGATCAGACTTGAGTTGGAGGATGTTGGTTCGTGACACAAATGAATACCTTTTTTCGATAAGATCCCAAACCTCATTGGATGTCCTGCATCCCATAACATAAGATAGGGATGTTGGAGAAAGAGTGAAATTGATCAAAGTCATTAAGGCCACGTCTTATGCCACCCACTGCTCATATTTTGGGTCATTTATCTATGTATTATCACCATTCTTGGTGAATCTTGGAGGGCATGTGATGGTTCCATCGATGTAGCCAAAGAACATATGAGTTTTGAGAATAACAGATATTTGGTATTTCCATAAGATGAAGTTTCTCGAGTCCAATATGATTGAGATGAGATTGTAGATGTTGGAGAGAAGGAAAATTGGAGAATGAGGAGTTGTCTTAGTGACATAATACATATTAATGGCATGCTCTTGAGTGGAGGAAGACGATGACATGGTTTGGGAACTTGTTTGAGAATTAGTTTGAGACTCAATTCTAGTTTCAATGGTTTCTTGGATTTCAGAAGGTTGATTATTAATTGGTCAGTCTTGGATCTGGACATGAGTCAAAGATGGCTTTGATACTATGAAGAACTTTATAAAATGTGAAATGAAGTTGCAAGAAAGGAATGAATAAATAAGAAGAAGAGGAGAAGAGAAGGAGAGAAAGAAGGAAGAAAGAATGCTTGATCTCATTAACAAAAACTAAACATGAGGGAAAGCAGTTATACAAAGAAGAAGCAATCCAATGGCTAGTATTAAGAAAATACTAAAAAAACCCCTCAACTAACTAATGCAACAGAATAACAGTTAACCCTCTCTAACACGATGAAGGCTGGAGAGAGTTCACAGGCTATGTCTACGTTGCTTGATGGTGGTGACTCGCAGAATGTGGTGTGAGAGGTCATCGATTGTGGTTGATGACGGTGGCTGCAATGGATAGTAGAAGAGAGATTTATTGGCCTGAGTTTCATTCGAAGAACCATATAATAATCATAATACGGTTCAGTTTGAAGCAATTATTTTTTTAAGGAAAAGAAAAACGAACCGAAAATTCGATTACTGAATTTTACTGAGTTGAACCGAACCACTAGAACTAAAAGAACTGGTTGAATCGAGTTGGTTCGGTTCGGTACAGTTTGATTATATTGGTTCACCGATTACCTGTATACCCCTACTCATTTCATATATATGTCTTGTAGAGGAGAAATGTGTTTGTGTAGTTTTTAAAAAAAAATGGGTAATTTTAAAGATGAGAAGAAATTAAAAGAATTTTAAGCTAAAAAGTTATATTAGTTTAGCTTAAAACTTTTTAGCTTAAATAAGCTGTTATCTTATTTTAATAAGTTGTGCTAAATATTTTCTTAAATATAAACTATTTATTTATTTAAGATATAAATAATAAGCTGCAACTTATAAGCGGAGTCAAATAGTCCATAAGACTGATAACATGAGCTGCAATCTACTAGAAAATGAAAAAGTATGAAGCGGAGTCAAATAGTGCCTAAGAATGATAACATGAGCTGCAATCTACTAGAAAATGAAAAAGTATGGAACTACATTCTTTATGAACTTCTACATAGAATCGAACGACTATTTGTAAAGTTAACTCGAGATTCTGACGTTTCACTTGCGTGGTAAAATCATAACGAATCAGAGGCTGATCTAGTGCGACAAATAACACACCCCCTCCAAACCGCGTTTGACACCGATATGAAAATGCCTTATTATCTTCCTCCCCTTTCTTCTTCATAAGGGTTTTTTTTCTTGGAAGAAATGGCTATTTGAAAACACAATTCAGAAAAATGGGTGAGGATTTTAAAAACTAGAATTTGGGTCCAAATTACATAAGATGAAGTTGTTAAAGTCCAATATGATAGAGATGAGATTGTTGTAGATGTTGGGGAGAAGGAAAATTGGAGAATGAGGAGTTGTCTTAGTGACATTAGACATAATAATGGCATAATCTTGAGTGGAGGAAGACGATGACATGGTTTGGGAACTTGTTTGAGAATTAGTTTGAGACTCAATTCTAGTTTCCATGGTTTCTTGGATTTTAGAAGGTTGATTATTAATTGGCCAGTCTTGGATCTAGACGTGAATCAAATATGGCTTTGATATTATAAAGAACTTTATGAAAAGTGAAACGAAGATGTAAGAAAGGAATGAATAAAGAAGAAGAAGAGAAGAGAAGGAGAGAAAGAAGGAAGGAAGAAAGCTTAATCTGATTAACTAGAACTAAACATGAGGGAAATGAATTATACAAAGAAGAAGCAATCCAACGGCTAGTTTTAAGAAAATACTAAAAAAACCTCAACTAACTAATGCAACAGAATAATAGTTAAACCTCTCTAACACGATGGAGGCTGGAGACAGTTCATGGACTGCGACAACGATGCTCGATGGTGGTGACTCGCGGAATGTGGTGTGAGGGGTCATCAATTGTGGTTGATGATGGTGGCTGCAATGGATAGTAGAAGAGAGATTTATTGGCCTGAGTTTCATTCGAAGAACCATATAATAATCATAATATGGTTCGTTTCGAGCCAATTAATTTTTTAAGGAAAATAAAAACGAACCGAAAATTTGATTATTGGTTCAACGATTTTTGGTACACCCTACTCATTTCATATATATGACTTGTAGAAGAGAAATGTGTTTGTGTAGTTTTTCAAAAAAATTGGGTAGTTTTAGAGATGCGAATAAATTAAAAGAATTTTAAGCTAAAAAGTTATATTAGTTTAGCTTAAATAAGCTGTTAGATTATTTTAATAAGTTGTGCTAAATATTTTCTTAAAAATAAATTATTTATTTATTTAAGATATAAATCATAAGCTGTAGCTTATAAGCGGAGTCAAACAGTGACTAAGACTGATAACATGGATTGCAATCTACTAGAAAATGAAAACGTATGGAACTACATTCTTTATGAACTTCTACATAGAACCAAACGACTATTTGCAGAGTTAACTCGAGCTTCTGACATTTCACTTACGTGGTAAAATCATAACGAATCAAAGACTGATCCAGTGCAACAAATATGAAAATGCCTTATTATCTTCCTCCCATTTCTTCTTCATAAGGGTTTTTTTGGAAGAATGGGCTATTTGAAAACACAATTCAGAAAAATAGGTGAGGATTTTAAAAACTAGAATTTGGGTCTAAATTATATGGTGAAAAGTCAATAATAGCCCTATCACTTTCCATATGGTTTTCTTTCCCTTCTTTCTTTCGATATTTCTCAGCCATATCTTTGCAAGGAAAATGAGTCTTCCTCATTTCGACTGAACCGCACCAATCTTACCATCACCACCTCTACAACCACTTTGACTTATGGCTCCGCTCATCATTAGACAAAATTATATTCCATACTTTGAAGCTTGTTAATGCATCCATTGCAATTAGACATCGATCTAATAATTTCTGGTTCAGATACTATCTCTCTCATTATGTTCAACCCTTCGTCCTCTCACCCTGTTCAACCCAAAATTGTTGCCGCTCCAGAAACACAACTCTAAACTTCTACCATGCCCCTACTGGTTGGAGCATTGCAATTTACATCCTCTCCATCTAAGTTTTTCACATGTGCAATTGAATGGTCCATTTTAATATTTATGCTTATAAATATTTTGGTAATAGTTTTTTGCTTGTAATTTAGTTAAATATTGAAGGTAAAATCTACTTGCTCTCAATAAGTAGATTTTATAATCTACTTATTCAGATCAAGTAGATTTTATGATTCTGAAAAAATTAAAATATGGAAGGTAAAATCTATTTGCTCGGAGCTATAAAATGTAGAAAAATCTACTTGATATTTTATATCAACATAATGTAGAAAAAACTAACTACAACATTTTAGTCGGGGCGTGGTAGAAGTTTAGAGTTGAATCGACAACAATTTGATGTTGAACAAAATGAAAAGACAAAGGGTTGAACATAATGAGAGAGATACTACCTGAATCAGAAATTATCCGATCAATATCTAATTATAATAGAGACACTAACGAGATCCAAAGTATCGAATATAATTATATCTAATGATGGAGGTCATAAGTAAAAGTGATTGTAGAGGTCGTGATGATTAGATCGGTGTGGTTCGGTGGAAATGAGGAAGACTCGTTTTCCATGTAATGACAATGGTTAGAGATATCGAAAGAAAGCGGAAAGAAAAATATAAGGAAAGTAGCAGGGGTGTTATTGACTTTTAACAATGTAATTTGGATCCCAAATTCTAGTTTCTAAAATGCTGGTCTGTTTTTGAATTGTGTTTATAGCCATTTCTAAAAAAAAAAAACTCTTCAGAAAGTGTTCTACGACTGCAAATTAATTTTACCATCGTAAACCCTCTTCATAAAGTGATCGATGTCTAACACAATTAACCCCGTTTCGGCTGTCTTATCGTCTTCGTTGAAGGCTACCGCGCGTGAGTTTGCCGGTGTGGAGGACGAGCTGGACATTGGGCGTGGGGAGCCTTTACCAAGGGTTGTGTTCGGAGCTGACCCGAGTTTTGATGAGGCTAAGGAGGCTACCGAAGAACTAAAGGAGGCTCTGGACAAGTACAAAATTTTCACTTATGCCTGTCTATTCGTTATTCCAGTTTCTAATTTTCTATGTTGTTTAGAATTTCAGCGAATCAGTCATTTTCATTTGGGGGAAATGTTTCTCTTGACATTCATGTTATTTGTTTCTTTACTGAATTTAGTGTTTCGGGGTGAGTTTTCCTTTTTCTTGTTGGGGTTGGTGGATGAAAACTTTTACCCAAATTTTTTTCCTTGGGGTGAATCTCCTTTGGAAGGCTTCAGTTTTAAACATATTTGTTGATTGTCTGTAAAATATGATCTCTTTGCTACAGTTATATGGAGATTTAGAGGTTTAGGATGTAACTTGTGAGGAAATTGAAGAACGGGCTGTCTATTTTTTCACGTTAAAAGATTGTTTTTTCTTTCCTTGGATTTTAATGCTAACATTCAGATCTGATTGTGACTGAAGCGTTGAGATAATCTACCTGGTATAAATAACGAAAGAATGGGGTTATTGCGTACTAAATGAATGTGATTGTTTACTTAAAAGTTATGAACCAAGGAGTCAAGGATATTGCTTGATCATGCATTATTTTTTTGCTCCCTTTTGAGGGGGTTTATGTAGAAGGGAATGTTTGACTGATGAGTCTGCGCTTTTAAGGGTATCTCTCTCTTCACCTGGAATCTCTTATCCTGAGAGTTCACTGGGAGCTGCTCAGTCTGTGTGTTCAATTCCTGATTCGGAGACCAAGTCTTGTGTGAATGTCGAGACTAGGCTGACTACTTCATTACCTGAAGTTGAACATGCTCTTGAGGCATTTAAGTTGCTCAAGGAAAGCCCACAAGTTCGGGTAAATACTGACTTTAACTTTTTAGTTCTGAATCTTTGAAAACTATACTATTTGAGCAATACGTTCATGGGACCTTTTGCGTTAAACTCCTGTTTGGTTGAAGAAAAATTGAAGGTATTTGATTTCAGACATCTTCATTTCCCTTCTCGTGCAGGGCATTTTAAATGCCCAAATTTTGGAGGGTTTCTAATTTGGGGCATCTTCTCCACTTTTTATTCCTAATAAAAATGTGCAACTTTCTTTTCTTTGTTCCTACAATCTCTCAAGGGTATATTTGAAAATTAGTAGAAAAATATTTGACACCTCAACACGTTACCATAAAAAATTTTATCTGTATCAAACACAATAATATTAACTTTCCGGACATCTTATTTTTCCTATAATAATGTTCCAACAATCTTATTCCATAAATCATTTGTTCTCATGCTTATACCAAACCACTCCTAGGAGTCATTTTATTTCTGTTGTTACTCTTTGACTTGTAGATTTAATTTCTTTGCCAGACTGTTTTTGCTTCAATTGTTACTGATCAAAGCGTTCTGAATGCTATGCTGGATAATCAGGAGCTTAAGGACTTCATGCAGTCATGCCAGACGGGTAAGAACTCCTGTGTTAATCGTGTTACATCTTTGTTAGTTCTATCTTTTGCACATAACTGTGATATATTATCTTGTATCTAATTGTTTCATATCTTCTATTTTGTCTAGAGACCGAGTCTCCATTTCAAGAACAAACTGAGAAGTCTGAAGATGTATGTGATGCAAGCCAAACTGAGAAAAAGTCAGGATATGGTTTTATGAATGGGCTGAAGAACTTTAGGAATAAAGGAGCTAATATGGTGAGTGACTTGTCCAGTTATGTTAAAAATAACTTTGGAATTTCATCAGCAGAGATCAATTCCTCAGATGAGATCAGAGTCCGATTGATTATGTTCTTTGCTTTGTACGGTGTTGGGTTGTTGATTCCATTTCCTTCGCTGAAACGCATATTGATCGGAGCCCGATTGATTTTGGTAATTCTTTCACGACCAAACAATAATATGCTTTCTGAATGTGCAAATATTTATTCAATAAAACAGAAAGAAAATTTGTGTTCTAATTTTCTTTTCTTTGTTTCAGGGTGCGTCAGGCGTCATCTTCACTATAATAAAGGCTGATGGAGTTAGACAGATGTTTTTTCCTGTAACTGTGCCAGCTCCTCCTAAGAAGTGATAAAATAAGCAGAAACTTAGAAGAAAATACAAACTCTTTTAGCAGAAACTTTATGATTGAGACAAAAAAAATATGTATGCAAAAACATTCCTCCCTTGCGAAAAAAAATTGAGGATCACTCATGTATGGACTTGTGGCTTTGGAGTTTATGCCAGGCTTATGCATGTAATAATGTTTCTGGTGTTGATGTTAAGTCATTTACAGATGTATTTAAAGAATTTTATGATTGTATTGCTTGTATCTTTTATTCTTGTGAAGGAGTCTTGTAATATCCCTCCCCCTAGGAGAATAGCGAGCAGTGCGAATATTTCCTCCTATAGTAGTGAATTTGGCTCCTATCCTCCTTGGTGGAAGGATTTGTTATACGTGGATGCTCGTTTTGATTAATGAATATTGTTTATCGTATCTGTAAAAAAAATCATGTATGGACTTGTGGGCTTTAGATGTGTAAAGCAAATCCTATGTGTAGCATTATAAGTTGTACTAGAGTATTTGAAATTTTCTCAGATGGGGTCTTAACTTTTCTAAAGATTTCACGAAAATGGGTCAGAATTTGCCTTGGAAAATGATTAGAATGATCCATTTAGAAACTCATGTTTTTCTTTGAGGAAACAAATTTCTTTAAAAACCATACAACTACTTCAGACTCGTCTTCATTGACACCATCTAACTCACTAAGACAGTTTCTTGTATTTATGATCTTGTTCACTCTTATTAGCCAGGACAGTTTAATTAAAGATGATGTGTAAGGCCAGGTTTTAAATTAAGGTTTTCTCAATATGTTTACTCTTTTCATTTCTGAGCCTTTTTGTACATTTTGCTACAATGAGAGCCATAAACAGAAAATATAAAATTTACTGAATACAAAGTGCATGGCAAGACAGCTTGGAATCTCTGTATTCCCATTGTGAATCTCTCATTACCACTGATTCTTCCCAAACAAGTGAAAATAACATGTTAGAAGTGTTCAATCTATTTTGATAACACAAAAACACCCCTTTAGACATTAATAGCACCACTTTCCCCATCTTCCATGCCACCCATTGTATCATACAAAGGCTTATTCAAGGTCTCTGGCAAGTAAAAAGCAAGAAAACCTCCCACAATCCCACACACAGCAAAGACCACAAACGGGAATCCTCCGCCCAAAACCACCACAAACGGTGCCAAAATCGCCCCCATTTGTGCCGCTTGTGTTGCGCAACCTAGTGCTGCATTTCTCACCACTGTTGGAAACAACTCCGCAGTATAAATAAACAACAAATTGTAAGTCCCAGCCATCCCAAATATACCTAAGACCCCACACACCATCCTCACTATTTTCCACATTCCTTTGTTTTTCACTAAGCTTCCTACAAAACAAAAGAACCCACTAAACCATAGTGTCCCTATACCTAATGGCTTCCTTCCAAACTTATCCAACAAAACTGCTGTTAGTGTAAAAGCTGGCATTTCTGCTATAGCATTGAGTAGCACATTTAGGTAAAGGTTAGTGTCGAGGTTAACCACGTTCAAGCTTAAGCCGTAATAAACAACCGAGCACAGGAAGTTGATCGCCACAGCTAGAAATAAACGGATTCGAGTAATCGGGGAGCGAATAACATCGATCAGAGAACTACTAACCGCTTCTTTGCTTTGTGATTTCTTATCTTTGATTGAACTTTTACTTGCTTCCTCATCAAGGGCTAGAATAACTCCATCATGGAGGTGTTTTCCATTGTACTTGGCAATAATTCTCATAAGTTTCATCGCTTCTTCGACTTTCCCGCGTACAAGGTACCATCTCGGAGACTCAGAGATGAAAGGAAGGACAGTGATGAGGAATAGAAAAGAGGGAAGGGAGGAAGCAATGTAGAGATGACGCCAAGACTGAAAAATGTAGGATATGCCGGAGAGTAAAGCAATTCCGGTTGAGAAAAAGTAGAAGGTGGACATTCCCGCAGGGCCACGCCTTCTTGGGCCGACAGGTTCGGTGGCAAGGACGAAAGCACAAAGGCCAACACCACCGGTGCTGAAGCCAGTGAGGAGGCGAAGTAGGACATAAGTCCAGTAATTAGGGGAAAATGCAGTTAAGCAGCCAAATATGGAGTTTAAGATGCAAACTACAATGAGAGAGCCTTTTCTTCCGAGGAAAGAATCCGATAAGTGTCCGAATGTTCCGGCGCCTGAAGTAAACAAGGTGCTAATAGTTAGCCATGAATTCCACATATTTAACGTTTCTACAAGATAGAATAGAAAGAAGAAATTAGAGAACAAATATTCTTATTTTTTAACTAGCATTTGCTCACACCACGGTATGTAATATTGATATGATCTGATAATACATGTAATATGACACACCATATCTATGTCATAAGAGAATTTATATTTTTTCTTAAGGTTGTTGTTTAGTATGACTTATAAGATCATCGTTATATGTGAAATGTGATTGTAAAAAAATAAAAATATTCAAAATTATATATTTACTGTGTTTGATATACATAAATATATTATAATAAAGTACTTAAAAGTGTTTTCTAATTATGCTATTGGAATCAAATATGTTACTATAAGATTTAATAATTGACAAAAATGTGATAAGTAAAACATAAAAATATAATAATGTAAAAATGCTTTAAAATGTTAAGATGCAATGCAGAGATCAAATGTTAATTAATTCATAACCAAAAGGGATAAAATTTATTGGGAAAGAAAAGTCTAACAGGAAATATACAAAACATGACACTTACTCCATCGTTGCTCTGAAGGACTACATTCATTTCCAAGCATGATATCAAATTCCATCAAACTCTAAAGGACCATTTTTTGGACCACACTAACCAAAATACAAAATACCGACGTCTTGCGGAATTGATGGGATCTTGAATTAATTATATTATGATTAGAGATGTTTGTAGCATACTATGTCAAATCAAGGATTTAGACCATCCCTTGTTTGGTGATCTGAACAGGAGATGTTGTTCCCTCAATCTAGACCGTCCGTTTCTATAACAGACGGTCCAGATTACATCCCATTACCTTTTTTGTTTTTTATGACACTTTTTGTTTTTTTACATTTTTTTCTCTTCCTTTTGTCAAATATGATTCGTCCGTTCTCAAATCGGACGGACCAAAGGGAACATACTCCTCTCCTTTTCTCAGAATAAGAGAGGATCTGTATCCGTGAATCCCCATACACCACTTTCACTATTAGGATATAACATATATAAAGATTAATCAAATAATTTAAATTTTATTTGTATATTTAGAACATATGTTGAATATATATATTGGTTAACTGTGAAAAAATCTAGACATAAGTAATAAAGAAATCCTACCTTACCATATATATTGTGAGGAGAGAGAAAGAGGGGAAAAAGTTATCTATATTCTTTATTTTTTCGTTGTCGTCTCATATCATGTTACTATAAATCTGTAACAGTAACATAAAAAAACTTAAATAATAATAATAAGTAGTATAAATTAATAAATTAGTTTTCACATGCTTAAACTATTATAATTAGTGATTCTATTAATCATTATGAACATTCATTAAGGGGACTAATCAAGTTCTTGGTCGACATAAAAATCGTGAAGGTTGTTATAGAACTAATATCATCACCTTTGGGCTGAGAACAAGAGCCGATGATTCTATTTATTTGATCTTGGTTGTTTAATATAAAAAACAAAGGTTTAAATTTTTTTAATACAAAAATGAAATAATTTTAAAAAAATTAAAAATTTTGAATTTTTTCCATGTTGTTTTTTTCCATGATCTAGATGAGATAATCTATTTTCCAAGAATATTCAAATCTTTTTAATTTCGCGTGGTTGTGTGGTTCTTCCAAACCTTCAACTTCTTTTTGAAAACGTATTCTCACTTTTCTTTTTAGTTACATAATTATAGGAGTCTTGTGACAAACGTGTCATTAATAAATATAACTTTTTGCTTTTCTTTTCCTTTTTCTCTCACCAATTACCAGTACGGATATATTAACACAAAAAAAAACCAGTACGGATTATATCATTGTAATTTGAATAGATTCCTTAACAAAAGAATATTTTGAAGAGATGAAAGAATAAAAATAAACTTACATAATCATTATAAAACTTTATTTACGTGTGATATACTCTTAAGTCTCTCACTCCACAACACATAATAATAACAATAATAAAATTAAATAAATGGTTTTTTAGAAGAAAATTAAATAAATTAGTTGCTATAATAACAATATAATATAATATTAAAAAAATAAATAAATGTGTACTGTCATGTACAACAGTGTGATAAATTTTGGAGCGGGCCACATAAAATGAATCGGAGTCTTCCAAAATTAAGCCTTCATAATTTGGTATCCGACTAATGCACAAGTGTGAAGTATGGTGCTTAATTATGACATGAATTTTAAACTTTTTCGAACAAGAAAAACTCTAAATGAATAAAGAAAAATAATATTTGATCGAAATAAGCAAATTTACTTTATTTTAATTAATATATAGGACTAACTTTTTAAATGAATGATCAGGTCTTTCGTTTTCTCTGAGAGGGCTCTCCCCTCTTTGTAGGGTTTTTCCACTTCAAGTTAGTGGTGCGAGTCTTTTTATTTTTGCGGTGAGAGTCAAAGATGGAGGATATTATAGTGAAATGTGGACAACTTTCATTAACTGAGGAAGAGGAGAATACTATGGAGATTCGAAGCGAGGAGATAGCCAAGCAGGTTGACCCGTCTCGATGTTTATTGGGTAAGGTTCTCTCTCAAAGGTTAGTTAATAGCAATGCGTTTAAGAGTATTATGCTATAGATTTGGAAGCTGAGGAGGAATGCCTCCATTCGCGCAATAGGGAAGACTCTATTTCTTATTGAGTTCAAGGATGCCATAGACAAGAAGAAAGTTCTTTTAAATGAACCTTGCCATTTTGACAAAGCTCTTGTTGTTCTTGAGGAGATTCAAGGCTACGAAAAACTGCTCAATACCCCTTTGAATAACTTCAAAATATGGGTTAGAGTGTATAATCTCTTGGTGCTTTGTATGTCGGCTAAAATAGCTGAGACCATTGGGAGGAATTTGGGAGAGTATATTACTGCATATGAGCATATAGAGGGAGGCTTCACAGGGAAATACCTTCGTATCTGAGTTTGTCTCGATATCTCAAAACCTATTAGGAGAGGGATGAAGATTCAGGTGGATAAGGGGGAAGAGGTCATATGGGTCTCCTTCTAATATGAAAGGCTCCCCAATTTCTGCTATGGGTGTGAAAGGATTGATAATGTAGCGAAAGAATGCCAATGGTTCATTGAGGAAGGAGAAAGCTCGTGAAGGCTTAGGAACCAATTTTGGGATTGTCTTCGGGTTCGGTCTTAGAGAAAAGATGTCAAGGGAGCCAAGCAGGAAGGGGAGGATAGATCGTCTAAAAAGGAGGTCTTTTTAAACCACTCGGGCCGTAAAAGGGATAAAAGTAGGAGGGGGGAGGTTTCTCAATCGTCGTCCATGGTTCTTGAAAACAATATACAGAAACGTAATGGAAGGAACATGGAGGAAGATGAGAGTAACGACAAAAGAAAGATAGGCAAAGGTGAAGGAGATAGTACGAATCGTAGAGGAGGGCCAGTGGTGGCGGTTGGTGACAGAGGGAATGGAAATGCTCTCCAATACGAGGTAGATACGTCATCAACAAATGATGATATACTATTAGAAAGGAGAGAAGATATTTGTACGCTAGGAGGAAAAATGGGAGAGCATTCCATATGTGGGTGGAGCCCAGAAACCCATATTCTCTTTGGGCTGACGGGGCGAGCCTCTTTAAAAGCCTTTTTTAATTTTCTCTAACCCAACATGAAAGAGGATGATTTGGGGCAGACAGATGCTCAATATTTAGACCAGGAAAGCAAGCTCTCTTTTGTCAAGGTGAGGAAGACCCAAATGAAAAGAAAAACGTGGAAAAGACGTGGAGGTATAAAACGAAGGGCACAGTCTTTGATATCTCAAGGGGAGAAGGAAACTCTCAGAAAAATGGGTGCGAACGGAGATGAAGTTACGAGCAAGGGAAAGACATTGTGCATATCAACACATCCGTCTCAGTTAGAATTCTCAGCGGCGGGTCTCCCTGATGGAGCCTACATCCAGCAATGATAATATCATGTTGGAACGGTCGGGGGACGTAAGAACCAACAGACATTCAATTTTTCAAGAGAAATGTAACAATTTATGCTTTCGTGTGGGTTTGATGCGGGTTTTGTGGTTCCAAGCAAGTGGCGTAGTGCAGTTTGATTTTGATGTGGAAAAAATTTGTTAACTTGGTGGTTAATTCTTATCTGAGGGGCATATTGACTCTCAAATAAGAATAGAGGATGATATTACCTGGAGACACACATGGTTCTATGAAAACCCAGAGAAAAGGGATAGAATACATTCGTGGAGATTTCAATGAGATTTTAGACCATTCGGAGAAGTTGGGAGGTGGTTTGAGAGAAGAGTACCTCATGGAAAATTTTAGGAGGATTCTAGATGTTTGCAATCTTAGAGCTTTGGACTTTAAGGGTCTAAAATTTACTTGGAACAACAAAAGAAAGGGGCAAGCTAATATTAGAGAGAGGTTAGATAGGGGGTTGTGTTGTCAATGGTGGAGATCCTTGTTCCCTATGACAGTGGTTGTTCATGATAAGTTCTACTCTTAATATCATAGAGTTATTCTTTTCTACCACTCTAGTGACAGTCAAGAGAGGTAGAATTTGGTAACTTCGCGGAGATTCCACTTCGAAGCTCTCTAGGCTGATGATGAAGACTGTGAGAGCATTGTTGAGAGGGTTTGGAACTTGGGGTAGTTGGAAACAACATGTCTAGTGTTAATGGGAAGTTGAATCTTTGTGCAGCGAAGGTGAATGCATAAGGGGTCGAGCAAGTTTGGGTCTCTAGCTCGGAAGATTAGTCAAACTTCCAAGCTGCTAGATTGTTTGTATGATGAAGACCCGCGAGAAGTAGACTGGGATAGGGTGGCTAGGCTAGAAAAAGAATTAAAGAAGCTGTAAACTTATGAGGATACCTTTTGGCATCAACGGTCCAGAGTGAACTGGTTGAAAGCCGGAGACCTGAACACTAAGTATTTTCATTCGAGGGCCTTATAGAGGAAAATAAGAAACACCATTATGGGCTTTTTCAACAAGCATAGGATTTGGACTGAGAAACAAGAGGAGATGGGCTTTATTGTCACAGACTACTTTAGCTCTTTAATTCAGTCTTTGAGTCCTTCTGAGGAGGAACTGGAACTTGTCCTTAATGCTGTAGATAGGAGGTTCTCGGATGCCCAACTCATTGATTTGGCTAAACCTTTCACCGCAGAGGAGATTTTTAGGGCAATCCAGAGCATGCACCCCACCAAATGTCCGGGGCTGAATGGGTTTCCAGCTCTCTTTTACCAAAAATTTTGGGGGACTGTTGGGGATGAGGTGACACGGCCTGTTTGAGGTGCTTGAATGAGGAGGTGGACCTTCAAGATATTAATTCGACTATTATTACCCTTATTCCTAAGGTCAAGACTGTGAAACATGTGAATGATTTCAGACCTATTAGCCTTTGCAATGTGCTTTATAAAATCATTGCGAAAATAATAGCGAATCAGTTAAAGCCTATCCTTCCTTCTCTCATATCAGAAAACCAAAGTGCGTTTGTGGGAGGCCGCTAAATCACTAACAACATTTTGACAGCTTTTGAAACAATTCACTCGATGAGGAATAGGAAAGCGGGCAGATCAGGGATGGTCACCATCAAGTTGGATGTCAGTAAGGCTTATGTTAGGGTGGAGTGGTCTTATTTGTTTACAGTAATGAAGAAAATGGGTTTTTCTGATAGTTGGGTTTTTCTTATTAGGCGGTGTATTTCCTCAGTTAGCTTTTCTTTCATCATCAATAGAGCAGTTTATAGTTTCATTTCTCCTTCAAGGGGGCTTAGACAAGGGGACCGCTTTCCCTTTATTTATTTCTCCTATGTACGGAAGGGTTGTCTAGCTTGTTCAGGAAAGCGATGGAGTCAAGTTTGATTCAATGCTTCCCGATCTGTAGAGGGGGTCCGATTATCTCTCACTGGTTCTTTTCCGACTACACTATGAGGTTTTGCAAAGCTAAGGAAGCCTCTTGCTTGGGTGTAGCAGAAATCCTTAGAGTTTATGCGAGGGCCTCGGGTCAGATGGTGAATCCGGATAAGTCAATTATTTCGTTCAGCCCAAAGCATTACAGAGCTTGATAGGAGGAGTTTAGCTTCGGTTCTCAATAATAACATAGGCCCATGTCTTGAATCATACTTAGGGCTCCTAGTGTTTCTGGATAGAAGGAAGAGGAAAGCTTTTGGCTACATCGTGGACAAAGTTAGGAAGATGCTATTGGGATGGAGAGAAAGACATATACAGTGGGGAGAAAAGAAGTTCTTATTAAAGTAGTGATCCAAGCCATTCTAACATATGCAATGAGTTCTTTAGACTCTTGAAAGCCTTATACAAGAAAATGGAAACTATTATAGCTAACTTTTGGTGGGGCTTCTCAAATTATGGTCCCAAGATGCGCTGACAGCTTGATATAAGCTTTGTAAAGCTAAAGTGTATGGAGGGTTGGGATTTAGAGCTTTAGAGCCTTTTAACAAAGCTATTCTGGCTAAACAAGCGTGGCGTATTTTCAAAAACCCGAGTTCTCTGCTGGCTAGGGTTCTAAAGGCCAAGTACTTCAAGAGGCCTTCTTTTCTGGAAGTGGAGGTCAGTCCTTCATCATCATTTGTTTGGAAGAGCATCATTTGGGGTAAAGAGCTGCTCAATCCGAGTCTCAAGTGGCAGGTGGACAACGGTGCCTCCATCAGAGTGCATCATGATATATGGATTCCTAGACCTTTCTCATTTGAGGTAATTCCCCACTCTCATATTTTCTTAACAAATCTCAAGGTAGCAGACTTAATATGAGTGAGGGGGGGTGGAAGGAAGACTTATTAAAATGTCTCTTTCCCCTAGAGGATTGTGAAGAAATTTTAGCTATCACCCTCCCCCGTTCAGATTTCCCAGATTTTAGGGTGTGTCATTTCGATAATTTTGGAGTGTATTCTGTTAAGAGTGGCTATAAAGTGGCCATTTCTTCCTCCTACCTTGAGGGTTCTTCGACCATAACTTTAGAGAAGTGGTGGAAATTTCTTTGGAGCTTAAAGCTCCCACAAAAAATTAAACTGCTTGTTTAGAGGACAACTTTGAATTTTCTCACTTGCATGAGGATTTTGGTTGCTAGGAGTATCAATACCCCCCCTTTGTAGTTTCTGCGGTAAAGTATAGTCCATTGTGCATGCTCTTTTCTGGTGTAGAGCTGCTAAAGGGGTTTGGAGGGAGTCCTTATCTTTGATTCTGGATTTTCCAAAGGCCAATTTGATTTTTGATTATTTGCTGATAGCTTAGGAGTTCTTTGATGTTTTAGATTTCTACTGGTTTGTGGTTTTGTGTTAGGCTATCTAGACAAACATGAACAGGGTGGCCAATGGTAGAACTATTCAAGATGGGGCTAGTATTGTGAGATGTGCTGCTATGTTTTTGGAGGAATGATGAGTTGTTCTTCGGTGGGCAGTGGCTTATCGGTGAATCCTCTGCAATCTGGCTTTGTTAGGTGGACTCCCCATCCCTAGACTGCTTCGAACTTAATGCAGACACTGCATGTGGCTCAGGTAGTGGTACGGGTTTGGGCATCGTGATTCAGAACTCTTCGGGGGATGTTCTTCCGGCCATGGCCAAGAGGATTCCGTGGTGGCTTTCGGTGGAGGCGGCAGAGGCTCTTACTCTCCTGGAAGGCTTCGAGTTAGCTGCGTCTACGGGCATTCCCATTCATGTAGCTGAAACTGACTCTCTAGCTACGATCAAGGCTTGCTCGGGCTCTTCCTCAACTTCGGTTGATTGCATGTTAATTATTCAAGATTGTTATTCATTTCTTAATAGTTTTGGCTGTCCTAATCTTCATGTGTGGAGGAATTGTAATGAAGTCGCCCACATATTAGCTAAATTAACTCTTCTAGAGGCTAACTTCTCAGTTTGGCTCGAGGACTACTCCTTTACGGGATGTTTTGTTTGAGGATGCTCATTTTGTTTAATGCAAGATTTATTTAAAAAAAACTTTTTTAAATGAACGCGTCTCCACTAATGAGTACTTTTTTTATAAACATTACTAAAAGAATCAATGTGTCCTTTTATTTTGTGTTCATGCATGTATAGGAAATCCAATGCAAAGCATTAAAATGAAATCCATAAATAATATTTCTTTAACAAATAACTTTAGATTTAAATTATTCCTTTATTAATTTCATGTCTAAAATTAGAATATAAAAAAATGCACAAAAAGCATAAAATAATCAATGTGTCCTTTAATTTTGTGTTCATGCATGTATAGAAAATCCAATACAAAGCATTAAAATGAAATCCATAAATAATGTTTCTTTAACAAATAACTTAATAAATTTAAATTATTCCTTTATTAATTTCATGTCTAAAATTAGAATATAAACAAATGCACAAAAAGCATAAATTCAACAGGCAATAATATTTAAAATAAGTTGAAACAATAAATTAAAATTGTGTAACTTAAAAATAAAAAAAAGAGAGGCACTTACGTAGAGGAATAGTGATAAGCTTTAAATCTGGGATCAACTTCAAATAAAAAACAGTAGTTTTTTGTTTGTTTGTTTTTCAAAGGAAAAGAGTAGTCTTTTTGTTATTCGTAGGTAGGAAAAAACAAAACAAAAACAGTATCAACTTATCCTCATCTTAGGCTCTTAGCTAATTATAACTGTAAAAAAGAATAAAAAAGAATAATATTAAAATATACAGTCAAACTCGTCAGCGCAAAAAAGAAATTATCGTTAACAAAAAATAATTAAACAAAGAGAGCAATTTTAAAGGAAAAAGAGAAAGAAAAGGAAGTGGACAAACCGAGTGACTAACCAATCATACAGCCGCCGAAGAACAAGGCTTGGACCAAACCAACCTTATATTTCTCACCACAAACCAATCCCCACTCCGCCACCGTCGACATTCCCGATCCTCCGACCCACTCCCACGACCCGGTTTCAACCCCACATACGCTCTTCTTCATTACATCACAACCGGAACTTGACCCATTTAGGCACCTCCAATCGGGTTCTCGGTCAGCGAAGATCATTACCATTGTGTGGAAGGCCTCGAGCGCCCAAGCCAAGCTTGTTAGCACGAAGTGTCGCAACTGCCATGGCCCGAACTCACCGCAGTACCTCTGAAGCATGTCGTCTATGGTTATCCTCTCGATGTCGGATTCTCCATCAGGTTTATTGTCCGGAGGGAGAAGTGACGAACGGAGGTCCGAGATCCGGCCATCGGGATCTGATCCTGAAGTCAGGGACATAACTGGGCTTGAGTTTAGTTATGGAATTTTTGTTTACGTAAAATCAGAGTGATATATATAGGGAGAAGATGATATGGGTAATAGTTAAATTAATTAACACATGGGAAGGGAAAGGAAGGGATGATGGTTTGATTTGGTTAATGGGTGGGATTAATCAGGACCGTTGATTTTGGTGAGAGACGCAAGGGAGTGGAAAAGGGGGTATTGAGCAACTTTATAGGAGTGGAATGTTCTGGGGTTTCATTGTTTGGGACCACCCAAGTTGCGTCGATCTACTTTGTAAAAGAGTTTATGTCCGAATGGGTCTCTTATTACTCTATCAACAAATTATATAAGTTACGTTCTATAACAAAACTTGATGTCACAAACGTTGTCAAAGTATTTTAAGATTTTTTTAGTAGAGATGTAAATAGGCAGGTATGGATTCAGTATTTGTTTTTAATTCTCAGAGTATATGATTATACCTATCAATTTAAATGAGTGTGTATTCGGGTTATAAATATTGGCATTGGGAAGGGGAAGTTATAAATATTCACGTTTGGATTGATAATATTATTGAATTCAACGAAACCAATTGTAAAAAAAGAATTAAATTAAATCGAATAAAATTTTTTAGTTCAATTCGGTTCGGTTTTTTGTTCGACTTTAGTATGAAAATTTATATTATTTTTTAAATATTTCAAAGGATATTACTCAAAAATAATGTAAAACTAAAATTTTGTTCCGGTTAAGGGTGTTTGACATAAAATTACATATACAAAAAAATAATATAAAAACTAAAGTTTTGACTCGAAAACTCAGAAAAGTTTAAACCGAACCGAACCAAACCGAACCACTCTAAAGAACTAACCGAACTAGTCATTTCGGTTTGGAACCATAGGTACAAAAATTTTCACCTCTAGCCGTTAGAGTGGACAAGGACATTGGGCTAACCATAATGGATCAGATATGTTATATTATTAAATTAAATAATTGCACCAAATATAAAGGTTTTGAAACCCACTTTAAAAAATAGCAGTTTTTTTTAACTTTAGAAAAATATACAAGTTTTTTTACCACGCCATCAAGTCATGTTTAATTGAGATTTGAAGAGATGATATTACCTCTAATCTTACAGTTTTTAAATATGATTTTATTTTATTTTTTATTAATTATATCAATATTTAATTAAGGATGTTAATTCTTTCCTTACTTATAGCTAATACCGAAATTTACAGATTTTTAAATCTGATGTTATCTTATTTTTTATTAATTATATCAATATTTAATTAAGAATGTTAATTCTTTCCTTGTTTATAACTAACTCGATTGTAGAATATATTAAAATAATTAGATAATTCAATTAATTAGTTATTGATTATATCAAAATCAAACATTTTCGGAATCATTGATTGACCAAAAATTTTCGGGTTAATCAATAGGATGATCGATCCATTGACCCTATAATAGATTGAGATGAATGAATTGATCAGTCAATCAACGATATATCATTGGTTGACCAAAACATTTTGGGTTAATCAATGGGATGATCGATCCATTGACCCTATAATGAATTGAGACGAATGGATTGATCAGTCAATCAATGATATATCACTGATTGACCCAAAAATTTTAGGTTAATCAATGGGATGATCAATGGATTGCTCAGTCAATCAATGATATATCAATGATTGACCCAAAAATTTAAGGTCAATCAATGGGATGATCGATCTATTGATCCTATAATAGATTGAGATGAATGAATTGATCAGTCAATTAATGATATCTCATTGATTGACCCAAAAATTTCATGTCACTCAATGAGATGATCAATCCATTCACCCCAGTCTATTCTAGAGACGTTTGAAATATTTTCAACTCATCTCATTGATTGACCTGAAAATATTTCAAACACTCCTATAATAGATTGTGACGAATGGATTAATCAGCTAATCAATGATATATCACTAATTGACTTGAAAATTTTAGGTCAATCAATGAGATGATCGATTCATTAACCCTATAATATAGATTGTGATGAATGTATTGATCAGCCAATCAATGATATCATTTATTGACCCAAAATTTTTGGGTTAATCAATGAGATAATCAATTCATTGATTCTAGTCTATTATAGAGGTGTTTGAAACATCTTCGACTAGTCTCATGAATTGACTTGAAAATATTTCAAACACTCATATGATATATTGGGATGAATGGATTCATCAGTCAATCAATGATGATTGACCCAAAAATTTCATGATTTTTTAGCGGTTTTTAACGATTTTTAAAATTCAAATTTTTTATGATGTCTAGCATTAATTGACTTCCTATAATTAATCAAATTTAAAATATTATTCTGAACATTAATTACTTCCTCAAGTTAAGCATTTTTAATATTGGTCTATCAATTATATACCACTGATTTACCCAAAAATCTATTAAACACACATAATTAGATTATGGTGATTTTGGTCTACAATTATTGATAATTATGAAAATCTGCTATTTACTTAAAACTTTTAAAAAACTGACATTTCTTAATACACCACCCCTAAAATTGTCTATTCCGTAAACTTTTCCTAGTAAATTAGGTGTATGAAACCAAGTCTTTCAGGCCAAATAGTTATATGTAAGGTTTTCAACCTCAATCTCAATTGTTCAAACCCTATGTTGTATCTCCTACGCATTAACTAAAAAAAGGTGTATGAGCAACTAGGCCTTTCAGACCAAATGGTTATATGTGAGATTTTCAACCTCAAAATCAGGGGTTCAAACCCCATGTTGTATCCCCCTCCCTCTTGACAAAATATAGGTGTATGGGTATTTTTTTTGTTTTAGAAAATGCCCAAAATGTTTCCCATTCGCACAAAGTTGAATTTTCCATAAAAGTTTGCCACACCGTCCATTAGTGCTGGTGGCGTCACTTGCCCCACCACCCCATCTCCACCATCCATTACTACTTCCATTGTCTCTAACGTTCCTTTTCCGATGGTGGATCAACTTCCTCTAGTTCAAGAGAGCTACATCGAGAGTTGGTTGTACTCTGTATCTTAGAAAAATCTACTATCGTCCATTATTAAATAGATGGTCTCTCTGACATTCCCTCGCCTTATGGTGGATAAGCTTCTTTTGGTTTAGGAGAGCTACATCGGGAGTTAGTGCTACTTTGTATCGAGAGTTACATCGTGAGTTAGCAGTAATGGATGATGGAGATGGGGTGATGGATTTGAAAGAGAACACGTGTAGAGACGATTTGCACTACAAGAAATATGACATTCTATAAGAGGCAGAAAAACCTGTGAAAAGTAATCCATACGGTTCTCGCGACACCTGTGACAGCCCCACATATTAAAAGTCTGCATTTTTCGCAATGTGCAATACCTCCTGTGAAGAACTCAGTGGTCTCTCACTTTTTACAAGGTTTTTCGACTCCTGTAGAACGTTGTTTAATAGGGTTTTCAGACCCCTATTGAATGTATTTCAGATGTGTTTTTAATACTTGTGAATTAACATTCACATGTACTTTTGTATCTATAAAATAAGATACCATAAGATTCATTGCTATAGTCAATTATTCATATTATATACTTTCAAAATGATAAAAAGAACACCAATATAATAATTAACAACATTAATATATATCTTTCAATAAAATATCACATTATTCATTCAATCTACTTACAAATAAATTTTACTTAAAAACTAACTTATCCTTAAAATATACAAGCAACACTTGTCCTTAAAATATAAAAGAGACACTTGTTTAATCCCAAGCATCATTTCCTCCCCCCTGTTATTGCATATCCATTGTCTCCAAGACCTGTTGCCGAATTGAAATTTAGTAAACTGCAAGGAAATAACAAAACCATAACTTTGTGAAATATGATATTACAAGGGAATAAACAACTAGAACATGTATCAAATAAATACATTATCTACATATCTCTTTTGATTGCAGTCTACATATACTAATGTATTCCAGGTAACCACCAAGAAATTACATAAAAATTTCATCAGAGAGCTTTACCATTTGGATAAAAAACTTGAAATTCAACAATACCTTTGAAGTGATAGACATTTGAGCTGACATCCCAATCATATCTTCTTTTAACGAATTTTTGGCTGTCGGGTTGTAAAAAGTAAACATAAATTTCAGCAGATTTTCAGATATAAAAAGTGAATTTTCAATATTATTCATATGGACCGCTAACTCGACTTGAAAAAACTATAGATAGTTACATGTGTTGAGTTCTATAAGAGATCTCTCACATATATCATTGATAAAGACATTGAAACGAGCTTGTCCATCAAAGATATCATGGACAATTGTGACAAATGGAAAATCTATAATTCACTTTAACTGCTAATCGTTCAAATAGAATATGAATCCAGGAAGCTACAAAAATTGGAAGAGACCATTCTGACATGGATGGGAAAACGTAAATTTCCTATGAAATAACCAACTTAGCATTAAATCATAAAAGCAGAGTACAAGATATATGTACAAAAAGCCATAAGTAGAAGAAGGGATTGTCACTCTAAGTCACTAAGTACAACTTCACTATATTACATAAACACATAGACTTCCTTCTTAAAAAAGATAATCAAAGTCATCAAACAAGATAAACAATAAGTACAACACAGAAGGATTACATACATTCACACGATATAGAGTGGCAATATGTTGGCAAGCCATAGAATGATTACCTTGTCGATGAATGATACCCAAACAGTTTGTGTACCTGAAAATTAAGCATGTAAAATTTAATAGAAGGATATGTGAAGAGTAAGAATATAGTTAAACACAAGCTTGTCAAGGCCATTCCTGCTCCAACTCATTATTGATGGTGGCATCTTTTTAAATTAATGTGCAACAAATTTTTTTTTGATTAATAAGTTGGACTGGCAGATGTCGCAGCATAAAGATCCTAACAAGATGTCACAAAACACACTCCCCCTCCATTAGAATCTTGTTTCAATTTCATCGTCCTCTCTCTTACTGCATGTAAAAATGCAAAATCAATGACACTCTAATTACCGTGATTTTTATGAATCTCACATATAACAGACAATGAATGCTGATAAATGATCAGTTAATCTAAGAATTGAATGAAGATGTGTGCAAGTAAATATTTTTGTTGCTTCTAGCTCAGAATGCCATGCTGAAAAGAAAGTTGTCTACCAAGTATTGATTGAGAAATTTAGAAAATAAGCCTTTACTTAATCTTCTTTTCTAGCAAGCGCCTAATTATCATCTATAAGCATGCTTATGATTTTAACTAAAGGACATTACCTTGATTAATATGTGAGCACCCATTTGCTGGTCAAACATAAATATCTAAAAAACAAGTTGTCAGTTGAAATGATTAGATTATAGAAGAATTGAATAATGAGTGGTGCTGGAACTCCACATAGGAAAAACTGAGCTTTAGGAGAAGAGGATGATTCACAAAAGCAATACGATAATGGAAAAAACTGTACAAGAATACATCATACAATATATTTACAGGTTCATATAAAAGGAGCTTAAAGCAGCAGTCCTTCAACTATGCAGTAAAATGAAGCTACATGAAAGAAGAAACCCAAAGTTTCACACAGTGGAAAAACCTAGAAGCATAACAAGGCAAAAATTATATACTTGAACATTCAAAACATAAAATACATTTCCTTAATTTCTTCTTAGAATCTCAAAGATTAAAACTAAATATTACTCCTTGCACATTACGATGTTAGTTTGGATTTTCGATCTAGATATTAACAACAAGCCAACCAACTTGTTTAGGTTTCTTTCTAGATATCACAAGGATAATAATGAGAATAAATAAATTGTTTTCAACACTTAGTGGAGTGAATTTTCTAAGTACAAGCAGAAACATTGTACCATGCTATAAGTTTCTCATAAAAAACATGTATTAAACTTGGAAGAGCACATGAAACATTTAATGCAACTGTATAAGGCAAACATTTTAAGTGTTACTGTGGGACATATACTTGATAGGCCTTCTGTGGATTTTTCCTGGTAATTGGTTATTATTTAAGGTACTTTAGCTATGGCCCTGTTAACAGCACTAACTACTCCCGACAAAAAAATAGGGGAAACAACATATACAAAAACCAAATACAAGATAACAATTATATAGAAAAGTAAACAGTGTTTTTCCTAACCATTTAACAATACTAATTCTGAAAGTTTAATTTTTTCTTCAAACAATCCTTTAAACCCATGCCTGAACCGAATACTGAAAAGTCAAAGCTGGCTTTCCAATCATATCTTTCAAACCCTATATGCCCAGGAATCGTGAAACACAAACCCTATATAAAACTCAAAAATCACAACAACAAACAAAAATCGGACATGAATTTGAGATTGAAACTCACCACACAAGAAGAAAATCCTTACCTTTTGTTCTGAGCTGCAAAATTAAAGTAGGAGAGAGCTGGGATACAAAGCTATGCACAAACATGGATTTGAGTAGTAAAATGATTCAACACTTACCTTTACCTCACCAAAGCTCTAGCTTTTGTGGTAGAAGCAAGATGAAGACCATGGCTTAACTTCTTCTCCCCATTATTTGAATATCTTTGTTTTGCTCTTTTGTAGCTATAAAAAATTATAAAAATGTATCAAAGACGCCAAGGACAAAGGACATGAAAATACTTAAAACTTAGAAGTGAAGGAGACCAGAGAATCAAACCTGAAAATCAACGAAAATCCTAGTTCGCTCTTTATCTTTGAACGAGAAAGTGAGGGAGAAGCTAATCGATGAACTCTGCTCTCTCTTCTTCATCAAAGGCCTAGCCCTAGGTCGTCTGAGAGAGATAAGCTGGGAGAGAGAGGATCTCTATGCTTTGTATTTTGGAGAAGAATTGAGATAGAGAAAAGGACCAGAACTTGACTCTGAAATTAGAGGAATCGAGAGAGAGAAGCAACGATTTGAGCTTCTTTTTGAAAATGAAGAAGAAAATCAAGCTTCTAAGAGAACTCGAGAATGAAACTCTTTGATTGTAGGTTACGAGATCTCCCAAATTTGCTTAAGTCCCGCTTCATTTAACTCACGCGTCTAAATTTACCTCCAATTTTTTTTTTTCACTTTTAACAGGAATTATTTTTACTTAGTTCTTAAAAATTCTTGTTGTTTTGAGTTTTTAATAAAAGGAGACTGCAAACCTTGTATTAAATCTTTATAGAATGTCATAGTTCTTGTAGTGCTGTGAGTTGAGAAGAGGGAGAATGTGGAGGGAAAATATGGATTTTGGGTTTCTGGTTTCAGTGTTTCTGGATTCGAGCGAGAGAGAGGCAAAGAAGAGAACGAGGAGACGATTTGGGATGGGGGAAGAAGTTTGTTACTGGTGATTTTTATTCATGATTTATACACAGATGATATATAAAAATATACTACGATATATTGATGGTATATAAAAATATACCATAGTATACCTGTAGTTGTACATAAAATTTTATAATTTTATAAAAAAAAATTTACAACTAAAAAAACGACCATTCTTACAAATGTAACTTTTTTTTTCTTCATTCTCTTACTCAGTTTTTAAAATAAACTAATTCCCTAAATGATCCTATAGTCTCATGCTCATCCACAAATGCTCCCCTCATACATGTCTCATTACCAAGCATAGGTTACATTGCGGGCGGACACAAGTGGGGTACTAACTTCTTGGTTATGGTTATCCATTGGATACCCAAAACTATGGTTGTTAAACTCTCGATCTAGATCATATGATCTTATGATTTTACGATCATGTCTAATCTCTATGATCTAATTCATATGTACAATCCTAAATTGGGAGGATCTTACGATCCTATTATATTTTTTGTCTTGGATTGGTAGGATGCCACGATCCTATTACGATCTTACGATCCCATTAACCATAAGTTTATAAGGTATTCATAAGAAAATAATATAAAAATTATTTAATCTGTTTAATTTTTAAGTTGTTATTTATTTATTTAAATTACACTTAGTAAAATAGTGAAATTTACCATTGGTTAATTAACTATATTCAAGAATTTTAATATGTAGTTTGGTAATATGTTTTTTCATAATATTACTAGTATATAGTAGGATCTTACGATTCATGATTCGATCATATGATCCGATTCGCGAGACCTCTCCAAATCTTAAGTAAGATCACGATTCTGACAACCTTACCCAGAATTTTTTTTGTGACTTAAAATAACCAAAGTCGTTTATCTATCCACTGTGCAATTAAAACATATCACTACATTTAATTTAACATCTAACAAATGTTATTTACCACCATAATGCTCCGCGTGGTTATGTGTTACTAGTGTATGTAGTCCTAGCTTAGGTATGATAATTGAATATATAAGAAAATATTTTCTTTACAAGTTGTATAGTTAATTTCATGACACATGTATTATAACATATAATAGTGCTCGAGACCTGCTCGAAAAAATATTTGTCAAATGCGATTGTCTCTCTTTTTTGGGTTAATTACACTACATCCCCAACATTCAATGCCTATATCTAACTTCCCACTTCTTAATGCTTAATGCGTAATTTCCTTTCGGCGCGTCCCCTCGCCTTCACTTCCATCTAAAAATAGATCGATGTAAGACCACGTGCCAGGCACGTGGTCTCATTAGTGGGTAAGTAGGTAATTTAACACCCAAATCACGTCCATCATTTAACATCTAAATTTCTACTTCTAAACCATGTCGTTTTAAGTTTATTTTATTTTTTCTCTCTTTCGCTCATCTCTTCTACTTTTATCCCTTCTCCTTATGGGTTTGCACGGGACGGGATGAGACAATTTTTGGGTAAAAAGTTTAAACGTTAAAATTGATTTAAAGTTTAAAAGATTAAAAGGTTTAAAATTAAAAAATTAAGGTTTAAAATTAAAAAAATTAAGTTTCAAATTTTAAATAAAAAATAAAAATATCGAACTATTGATGAAAAATCAGGACAAAATATTTTGTCTCAACTTGTCCCGTCCCATATGGGATAAAAAAATTTTATCCAATCCCATCCTACCAAGAGTAAAATTCTAGTTTCGTCCTGCTCGGTTTGGGACGAGACGGATTTTTCGAGACGATTGCTCACCCCTAAGCAAGCTGAAACTTTTCTATCTTTCCATATTTTCCCAAAATATTCTGGCGATCTTTTTAGGAGAGGGTAAGCCTAGGTTTTGAAAAATAAAATAGTTGTATGTGGAGAATATATGGACGATCCGGTCAGCTTGAACTAGTGGACTCGATCCATAATGGACTGAAATTCTAGACCGAACTAAATTTTTGGTTTTTCCCTAATCCAAGATAGAACACTCATTTATAACTAAAAAATTGATCAAACTAATCAAGTTTGGTTCGGGTTATACGGTCTGGTCGGGTCTTGCACACCTTTAGTATATACTTTTATCTTATGGTGGCTATCAATGAGACAAGACACCAGTCAATACACTCCTTTTATGATGTATTAGATTATGATAAATAGACAAGGGAACGTTTGTCAATTATGGTTATAGAATTGATAATATCTATACATGTTTTCAATTCTAAATACAATTTTATCACACTTATTGAAAAAAGTCAAATATAACACTTTTCTAAAAAAAAACTAGTAAATTGATATAAATTTAATAGTTTTTCTATAAAATTAGTTATTAATATACCCCTTATTATCTTTCTCTCTCAATATTTAATTATCCCTTTTTCTCTCTTATATTTATTATTTACCTCTCTCAATATATATATATATATANTCGTTTCACTCTCATTATATATATATATATATAATGTTATAATATATTTACACATATATATAACTATGTATATACATTATATATATAACTATGTGTATATATATTATAATAATATATCTACATGTATATGTATCTATAACATTTATGTATCTATATGTATATAATATGTTGTGTGTGTATATATAAGTGAGAGAGACGGGGAGAGAGAGCGAGAGAGAAAAGAATCTCTAGATCTCCGGATTAACTAAGAATATTATTTATTGTAATTTTCAGAAATTACAAATAAATAATAATAATGATTAGTTTAATGTTGATCGATTAGTAAAATAGAATATTTGATTTATGAAATTATATAATATTAAATAATTAGTTTATCTAATTTGTTAACAAATAGATAAAATAATTGATTGTGGGATCAAATATATTAATTATAAATTAACTGATATCTAAATATTTATCTGATTAATATAAATAAATAAATTATAGGATAATTGTCACGTTGTATATTAGACTTCCACATATCTGTTTTTGATTTTTGAATAAGAGATTCACATATGTGGTACTACAGTAACACGTGGTACACTGCAGTGCCGTGTGACGCTATAGTGTTGCAGCAGTTGTAGTGAGTCCCAATGCAATGGCACATTAAATAAATGATTTATTATTTTATAATTACCCTAAAAATCTAAGGAGCCTTCAACCTAGAATATGTATTGATAATGTTCTATTGACCTCTGTGAGCAATCACAAGCTATCCTAAGCTAAGTGAACAATCTGATCGATTAATTGTTAATAGAAGCTCTTTGTGTTCTATTATTCTCTCTTAGAGTTCTATCTTAAATAGTCAATCTCCAAAATTTCTAGATCTTATGTGTACTAACATTCAACCCGTTTTATAAAATCAAATAAAGAATTAATGTAAATTCTAACATTATCCCACTTGGGCAGCTTGGATTTTGCTTTAGTCATGATATTCCATTTTTTTAAACAACTCTAAGGTTGAACACAACTGTAATTGTCATAAAATAAATATTATGTGTACAAAACATCTCAAAAATAGAATCTTGTTCAATGAAAACATTAATATCGAATCATAGCGATGGTTATGTTGCTCATCGGCACAAGACATTCCATTGTTACAAATATTAATGGACTCCTGAATGTGATAGAGTGTAGTGGGAACATGTAGCTAACATCATGTGCTTCAACATATATGCATAATTATCCAATTCCATATAAGATCCTACTTTATATGGTCATAATATGCTTGACCCTTTTGCATTTCTTTAAAAAAGTAAACATAACACTTCTAAACCAAAGTATTATCACACTTCAACTGAAACTATAACAACGCTTATAAATAAAAGCATCACTTCTAAACTGCAGTATCACTTCTCAACTTAAACATACAATCTCAAAATCTATTTAACATGCTTGAGCTATTTAAAGGTTAAATCTCATGAAATATAGTACATGTACTAAACATTAATGCAATAGTAATGAGCATATCAATGATAATAAGCTTATGTCAATAAACTTATATTTAAAATTCAAACCAAAAGGTCACACTATAAGGCTCAAACTAAAATGACATCAAAACGCTCATAATTCTACGTGTCACATAACATCAAAATGCCCATTCATTCTACGTGTCTCATAACATCACGTGGTCAAAGTCCATGGATCTGCTAACATAACATCAATACATATATGTTTATCATATTCAACAACACCATTATCAACCCTCTCTCTAACCTTATAGTATTTAGCACTGTCAAATTTTTTAGTGCTCTTAGAAAAATGTAGTGCAATCATATTAGCACAATAGATCTTAATAAGTTTAGAAATAAAATTACCAAACTAGAGCCCAGAGATGAATTTTTTCAACCAAATAACATGAGCCCCAACCTCAAACATGCAACATCTTCAATTAACATAACGGAAGAAGCCATAAGTAATTGCTTTGCACTCCTCCAAGATAATACACTATCCAAATAGAAAATATAGCCTGTAGTGGATTTCATATCATATGTGTGTCCTGGATTTCATATAACATTTTTCATAGCTTCATTTTTAACTTCTTTATTGGACACTGATTCTTGCTAAGTCTATACCTTTTACATACATAAGTTACACCAGGTTTATAATTCTACATGTGAAAATAATTGTGCAAGCAATAAATATACCTTTTTAAGATAATTCCAACACCTTTTGTGATCTGTCTCTATGAATTTCTATCCCTAACACGTATGCACCCTCTATAAGATCTTTCATGTCAAAATTCTTTGAATGTATTAACTTCACTTCATTTTAGAGACCTAAATCATTGCATGCTAGGAGAATAGCATCAACATATATAAAAAAATGAACTTGTTCCCACTGATTTTAACATACACAAAAGGATAAAGTTTATTACTCCCACTTCATGAAATTTGAGGTACCATCATCTAGATGTTTGTTTTAGGCCTACAAATAGGCCATTTCTCTTCCCATTTTCTTCATCTTCGCCTCTTTTATTTAACCTAAATGAAATGACATCTTCATCCTTGCCCTCTCTCCCTTCCTGTTCTTCATGAAAACAATGATCCCTCCCCTCCATGAATCTCTTCCATCTTTGGGGGTGTTTTCCTTATTTGGTCCTTAAGATGTCGTCCTTTGGGATCACTATCACGCCATCTGCGGTGAATCTCTTTCTATCGATGAACTTACTTGGCAAGTCTTTTGACTCTGCATGGTCCCTTCAGTTGCAAGACATAACCGGTGGTGGCAATTCGCAGTCTAGTCGGGGGGTTTCATTCTCGGGCTTATAACTAGGCAACTTCCTCTGTCACATTCCAACTTCTTCCTCATCATCGCTCTCTTTCTTCTACCACTTTTAGCCCTTTCGAATCACCAGATGCTCATTGTAGTGTGCCTTTGGAGCGGGTGAAGTGCACCTCTTGCTATTACTTTTCTCGGGGTCGCCTCGAACTCGAGGCGGATATCACATTCTTCTATTTCCTTAAGTTGGAGAGATTGAAGCCTTCTTCATCCTTATCTTGGAGATTGGTTGTTCCCTGTGGTTTGAATCCACTTCTATCATGATCATCTTGGCCCTTGGACGACAGACGACCGCAAGCTTTCAAACCTCATAAGAGTTCAAGAAAGTTGTGGAGATCATGTGGCCACTAACCCAAATGAGGGGGCTTTTCCTTTTGGGTTGTCCTAAGGAGGGGGTTCACCCTTGACCTGAGGAGAAGGTTTTTGTAACTTTTCATGTACTTGTATTTGTAATATTTTTCCATAATGAGAATAAACCTCTTTTATTTCTGGCTCTTTTATTCAACTCTACTTTTGCTTTATTTTTCTTATTGTAAGTCACACAACCTGAGTGGAGATTCTTACTTTCCCCGAGCCTTGAATTGGACGGCATGGTCTTTATCTTTTTTGACTGAGAAGTGTCCCACATTTTCTTTTATTGATTTGAGATGTGGGATCGCTAAGGTCCTGACCCCTTTCAAAGGGTTGCCCCTATCGGGAATTGCTCCTCTTATGTCGATTGGCCAGGGAATTTATACCTAAGTCTTTGGGTTGGTGGAAGCGTGAAAAAGAAGGCTCTCAGAGGCATGTTAGGGAAGCTTCGAAACCTGTCGTCGTCGCCCATTGATTGGATAGAAGGGATGCGACCTTGACATAAAGTGATAAGCATTTAGTGTCGACATGACTCTTTGGAGGCTATTTGACACTTAGTCATGAAGATTGAACTTGTCCGGTGCTACTTACGGTGAGCACTAATGACCTTGCGCTTGGGGATAACCCAGGCTTTGTTTTCGACCTTTAGCCTTACTCCTGCTTTTCTTGTTCTCGGGTCTGTGGGGCCTGAGCTCCATTATGTCAGATCAAATGAGATCGGCCTTCTTCCTTTGGGAGTTTCTAAGTGACAAGGTCCTCAATTGAAGTGCGACACATGTCGTCGTGCCACTGATGGTCGGGGAAACACCCAGAACTATAACAAATATGATCAACATAGTTATCATGCTCCCCTAAATGAACCATAAAATATTCAAAAATTAAAGACCTCCTTTATCTTTGTGATTGTGTTATTCGCATAGGTGTATTGATTGCCGCTGGCTAGACATGTGAAGGATTTATTACTATTTGGCCATTTCATTCCGCTGCTCAATACCACATTCATTTCTAGTCCTGACTGACTACCAGAGCCTTTTAGCAAGACAAATAAAGGACTCAACAACTCTTAAGACATGATTAGACTAATAAAACCTATAGTCCTTGGAGGCTCCTGGATAGCCAATAAAATAAAATGAGTGGTTTTATGGTTTAAATTTCTCTTTGATGGATTGTAAATCCTCAACTCAGTTGGACAACCCCCAACTTTTAAGTGATTCAAACTAAGTTTGCGACCTAGCTAGAGCTCAAGGAGAGATTTTGAAACAACTTTATTAGGTAGTTTATTCAAGATGTACATGGCATTAGTGCTTCACCCCATAAATTCATGTAAAATAGGTTTTCTCATCATACTCCTAATCATATAAGTGAGAGGGCGGTTAAAACATTCAACCATATAAATTTATTCAGGGGTACCGGACATTGTTTATTGAGAAAGTATGCCACAACATTTCAAGGGCTTTGTAAATGGTCCCAAATGTTGATCGATGTCCCATGCTTTCCATAATCCTCGCCCCCTGTTAGATCTAATAACTTTTATTTCATTTTCCAATTAATTTTCTACCTCAATTTTGTAAATTTTAAACTTATCAAGTACTTCAGGCTTTTTATGAATTAGATAAATGTACCCATACCTTGAGTAACATCTATACATGTGATAAAGTATTTATTTTCACTTAAGGTTGAAAAGAATGGTTCATAATATAAATGTGTATGATTTCAAAAAGTTCATTACTATGAAGTGCGTGGAATAAAGTCAAAGCTGGGGGAATCCTTCGTTAAGGGAAATCCTTTGATTGTGCATTGAATATAGATGCATGTCTTTCTTGTTCCACTAACTTGGACAAAATTCTCACATGCCTATTTCGTTATTACAATATTTTAGCTTCTTTAATTAATAATCAATGAATTTATTATTTTTACCAGGTACACTATATTTTTTTGTTTTAATAATCACATATTTACATTCTTGTACCTCTTCCAACTCAGTGTTTGCCTCTTCATCACCCTTCTGGCCTATACCAACACCTCATCTCTTAACGTGTATTTCTATAGCTCAATCTACTCAGTTTCATGCAACTTATAGAAGCATCAACTCTGAGGCTCTAAACTATGGTCATCTTTCCACTTTAGCTTCTATTTCCTCTCTAAAAAGTAATGCATGCATTATTCAACCTTCCAGTGCTCCTGAGCCTATTATTCCACCTCCTATATCACCCTCATCTCCACTTTAACCGCCAACTACCAACATTCACCCAATGTTGATAAGGTCTAAGGTAGGTATCTATAAACCCAATGCACTCTTCCTTAACCTTTTAAATCTTGATCACATTGAACCAAATACTACCAAAAAGTGCCTTACAACATCCCAAATGAAAACAAGCCATGGAGATTGAATATCCGACTCTCATACATAACCACACATGGACTTTGGTTCCCCACAAGCCTGACATGAATGTCATAGGGAACAAATGGGTTTTCAAACTCAAACCTAATCTAGATGGCACCATTTAGAGGTTCAAGGCTAGGCTGGTGGCTAAGGGTTTTCATCAAACTCTTGGCCTTGATTACTCAGAAACATTTAGCATTGTTATCAAGCCTGCTACAATTAGACTTGTCCTAGTCTTGGCTCTCACTAAGCAATGGGTTGTCAGATAACTTGATGTAAACAATGCTTTTATCCATGGTTCTCTGTCTGCAATAGTTTACATAGTTCAACCTGAAGGATTTCTTAATCAAGCCTGCCCATCTCATGTGTGTGAACTCAACATGGCTCTGTATGGCCTCAAAGAGACTCCTAGAGCCTTGTATGATAAGCTTAAGCTCACATTACTACATAATGAATTTCAAGTTTCTAAATGAGATTGCTCCTTCTTTATAATGCATCAACCTCAAAGGACAGTGTTCATAATTGTTTATGTGAAAGACATCATTCTTATAGGAAGTGATCCCACCTACTTGTCTCATCTAATTTCAGAACTGAATACTACATTCGCCTTGAAAGACCATCGACCTCTACATCACTTTCTTGGCATATCAGTCATCTATCTCAGGCAAGATATATTACTGACTTATTGCACAAGGAACACATGGTAGAGGCTAAGCGTTGTTCCATTCTTGCTACTTCCTCTACCAAGCTTAAAAAACATACAGAAGAGCTTCTCACTGACATTACTCAATACATGAGTCTTATTGGAGCTTTGTAGTATGTCACCATCACCATACCTGATATTACTTACATTGTCAACAAATTAAGCCAGTTCTTTCATTGTTCAACAACCCTGCATTGTCAAGCTTGTAAACATCTTCTCAGATATCTCAAGGGTTCAGTTCATCAAGGTCCCACTCTCAAGCCTGCTTCTGATTTCATGTTAAAAATTTTTTTATGCAGATTGGGCTAGTTGCTCTGATGACAGGAAGTCCACATATAGTTTTGTTATCTACCGTGGCCGAAGCATGATATCTTGGTCCTTCAAAAAGTAAACTGTGGTTGTCAGATCCAACATTGAGAGTGAGTATCGAGCTTTGACTCACACTACTGCTAAGTTGACTTGGACTTCGTCCTTAATGAAGAAAATGCATTTGCACTCTCCAAAACCTCATGTTATTTGGTGTGATAGTGAATGTGTTGCTTCTATACTTCAAATCTCATTTCTCATGCCATGACCAAGCATATTGAGATTGATCTTCATTTTGTACTTGATAAGGTGCTCGCCAAAGATCTTGAGATCCGATACATTCCCACTAAAGAATAGGTTGCAGATCTGTTTACTAAACCATTGTCAGGGTTGCAATTTCAACTTTTTAAGTCAAAGCTTCATGTGGCTGAGCCCCCATGTGCTTGAGGGGACAGTTAAGGCATACTTGTTTCTCATTTGTCCATGTCAACAGCCATCTCATTCTCTCTCTCATCTCTTCATGTGCACTCGGTTGACATAGCATGACCACCTAGGTACTTCATTTATTGAGATATTCTCTCATGATTGCCCTTTGATTCTTTTTTGTCTATTGCTTAACTAATTCCCTATTATGCTTGGTTAATCTTTGGTATTATAGTTTAAGCTTCTTCTCCCTTAATGTAGCAGTATAAATAGCTCGTGTAATTAGTCGAGCAATGTAATGGCATGATCATTTTCTGTTTGAAATCAATTGAAGCAAAATCAACTTTGTCTTCTTCATTTCCAAACCACTAGTATCAACAAAAAAATTGTACATTACATAATACGAAAACATTTACTGGTAAGCTGTAAAAATATGTTCTAAGAATAATATTTTTAACCAAATTAACATGTAATTACTGTAATTTGACAACATAGAACTCGTAAATGTAGTTTCTAATCTTTTAAGGTTGAAAAATAGTTATTTCACTTACTCACTTTAGCTTTAACTACTTTTGACCTTAAGTCCTCATTTTTGAATGAGAGATGTGATCAGGGGCAGGCTTAAAGCTCTTGGAGATCTTAAGCGAAATTTGAATTTGACTAATAAGTATTATTAAGCAAAAAATTAAGCTTAAACATATAAATAATATAGTGTTTTTTTTTGCATTAGTTATTGGACTTGTATTAAAAGGCATTGTTCAGTTTATGTATCAGATTCGTAAAACTAAATTTGTGAAACAGTAAATTTTAGGAAAATTAGGGTCATAAAACAAGCAAATAAAAAAATGAATCCTGAAAAATATGATAGTTTAAAAATTATGGGGTCTTATATTTAGGAGGGTACCTAACCAATTGCCTAAATTGTTTAGGGGTTAAGCCGGCCTTACATGTGATTACCATTGAGCTGTGTCCTTGAACACGTGGTTTGCTTATTTAATGTGAAAGTAAAGTAAGTATTTGTAAAAGTAGCTCTTGACCTTATTTGACTAATTCAAATATAATTAACGTACAAATTGATGTGCTAATAAGTATTTCTTAAATTAAATCTTGAACTACAAGAACATAGTCCTATCGCGACGCTATATGCATCGTAAGAACCGCAACAATTGATCATTAAATTTTCAAAAATATCGGCGGTTTTACAAACTGCTGGTATTGTTACAATATTTAAAAAAAATTATATTAGGTAAACTACAGTCAAATCCACCCCATTATCTCTCTCTCTTCTTGGATCTTCTGTAAATTTTTAGGTCACTCAACCTGAGAATGATCAAAGAGGGTGAGACAAATGTTGTCGAGCAAAGCCTTCTTCCACCGTTGAAAGTAACAAAAGGAAGAAAATCAATGAAAATGGGCAAAGATAAGAATAAGAAAGGGAAGAAAGCCAAGACATCACTAAAAGCCAAGAAGAACAAGAAAGACAGTAAGCCCAAAGAAAAATGTTTCCACTGTGGGATTGTAGGTCATTAGAAGAGAAACTGTAACAAGTATCTCTCCCAGCTGAAAGAGAAAGGTAAACATGATTTACTTGTACTTTAAGCTTGTTTAGTCTACGATTTTTCATCCTAGATACTTGATTCAGGAGCCACTAATCATGTATGTTCTTCTTTGCAGATGCTTAATTCGATAAGGAATCTAGCTGATGGCGAGGTAGTTTTGAGAGTTGGTAGTGGTGCGCTCGTATCAACTAAATCATTAAGAACAATCCATTTATATTTTGGATATAATTATTTAGTTTTAAACGATGTTTATTATATTCTTGAATTTTCGAGAAATTTGATTTCTCTTTCATTTTTGCAAGAACAATTATTTGAAATTTATTTTATTAATAAAGAGTTTATTATTACTAAGAATGGATTCGATATTTGTCATGCAAAAGTTATAAACGGACTGTATATGCTTAAACTAACTGAATGTGCATTAAATAATTCTGAATTGTTTAAAGTAGCAAAACCTAATTTTTACAAACGACAAAGAGTTTCTCACAATGATGATAACACATATCTTTGGCATCTTAAGTTGGGACATATTAATCTAGATATGTTAAACATGGTGTTTTGAGAGAACTAAATGTTGGAACTCTTCCTGTTTATGAATCATGTCTAAAGGGTAAAATGACCAAGAGACATTTCCTAGGAAAGGGTCAAGGAACCACTTGAGCTAGCGCATAGTGATGTCTGTGGACCGATCAATCTACAAGCTAGAGGTGGGTATGAGTATTTCACCACTTTTATTGATAATTACTCAAGATATGAATATACTTACCTAATGCAAAGAAAGTCTGAAACTTTTGGAATGTTTAAAGACTTCAAAGCTGAAGCTGAAAAACAATTAGATAGATCATTGAAAACACTTTGATCTAATAGAGATGGTGAATACTTGGATTTAGAATTCGAGAATTATTTTCTAGAGTGTGGAAATCCCAACTCATAACATCTGGAACACCACAGTAAAATGGTGTTGCAGAGAGGAGAAGCCGAACCTTATTGGATATGGCTAGGTCGATGTTAAGCTACTTATCGTTGTCACTTACATTTTAGGGATATGCACTACACAACAACTTACATTTTGAATGTAGTGCCCTCTAAGTCTGTAAGCAATACACCTTTATAGTTATGGAGTGGCTCCAAACCTAGTTTGCGTCATTTCTGTATATAAGGGTGTTCAGCTCACGTTCTTAGACCCAAGAGGCTGGAAAGTTAGACTCAAGGTCTGAGATATTCATATTCGTAGGCTATGCTCTAGAGACTAGAAGTGGGTACTTTTATAGTCACAAGGATCAAAAGGTGTTTGTGTCGACAAATGCAACCTTCTTTGAGCATTACTATATGTAAAACTACAAACCTCATAGAAAAGTAGTTCTCGAGGAATTAGCAGCTGATGAGATTAGACCACCTTCAATTTCTACTGATAAATGACAAATCAGAGAAACCACAGTTCCTGCAAAAGAAACCCCGGTGCAACGTCGTAGTGGAAGGGTTGTGAGACAACCAGTTCACTACGAACTAGAAGCACATGTCTTGGTGTCAGACACTGATAATGATGATCCATTATCTTATGAAGAAGCAATGGATGATCCTTAAAATGAGAAATGGCAAGAAGCCATGAACTAGGAAATGAAATCTATGTATTTCAATTTCGTCTGGGAACTTGTAGATCCACCTGAAGATGTCAGGTCCATTGGATGTAAATGGATCTTCAATAAGAAAAATGTGCAGATCAGAAAGTAGATACCTTCAAGGCATGGTTAGTGGCCTAGGGCTACACATAAAGGGAGGGAGTCGATTATGAAGAGACATTCTCCTCTGTGACCATGCTAAAATCCATTCGTATCCTTTTGTCCATACCCGATAGTTTTGACTATGAGATATAGCCAACGGTCGTCAAGACAACTATTCTGAATGAATCTTTTCAAGAAAGTATCTATAGGGTTCGTACAAACTGGGCAAGATTACAAGTTGTTTAAATCCATTTATTGATTAGCAAGCATTTAGATCTTGAAATTTTACCTTTGATCAGATTATAAAGTCTTATGGTTTCGAGTAAAATGCTAACGAAGCCTATTTTAGTCCTTTATGTTGATGATATTCGACTAAATGGGAATGATGTAAAAACTTTATCAAAGGTAAATAAGTGGTTAGCTGAGAAATTTCAAATGAAAGATTTAGGAGAAGCGAGCTATGTTCTGGGCATCCAAATCACAAGAGATAGAAAGAACAAGCTCTTGGCACTTTTCAGGCATCTTATATTGATACGGTATTGGAGATATTTACTATGAAGAATTCTAAGAAATGGAAACTACCGACCAGATATGGAATTGTATTCTCCAAGGTACAATGTCCTTAGACAACTCTGGAGGAAGAGGGTATGAGAAAGGTTCCTTATGCTTCAGCAGTTGAAAGTCTTATGTATACCATGTTGTGTACGAGACTGGACATCTGTTATGTAGTGGAAATTGTCAGTCGTTATCAATCGAATTCAGGTTTAGAACATTGGATTGCAGTAAAGTACATTCTCAACTATCTTAGGAGAACGAGAAACTATATGTTTGATTATTCAGGTGGAGAACTAAACACCACTGGATATACTGATTCTGATTTTCAATCGGATAAAAACAGTCAAAAGTCAACATTTGGATCAATATCCACCCTAGGTGGAGCAGTTGTAGTATGGAGAAATATTAAATAATCCAGCATTGCAGATTTAGCTCAAATTTATAATAAGATTATAAATTAGTCATTTACTAGTGGATTAATGGTACTTAAGGATCAATAGATAATTAGAAGGGTAAAAATGTAATTTTGACCAATTCTAATTTACGTACTAATAATTGGAGGACAGAACTATCTAAAATAATTATATCAGTGGACTACATGAGAATACTCTATAAATACAATTTGTACTCTCTAAGAGTAAATTTTATATTTACAGTGGAGTAATAATGAAATTAATAAATAAGATTATTTAATTAATAATCTAGTTTATTGGAGCGTAGGATTATAGGTCCATGGTCCCCAAGTCACATCTATACTACGCAGTATAGAGTGTGAATATTTCAAGACATGAGAAAATGACTTACTTGCAAATAAATTTTTATTCTAAGGAAAGTACATAATTATGAGATAATTATGTGTGATTAATTAATAAAAATTAATTAATTGAATTATATATATAATTATCGATTTTTTAAAATTATCAATAAATGAGACAAAATATCTAATTTATAAAATTATATAATTAAATTATTATTAGATAATAATTTGGATAAACTAAATCTGTTATTTATGAAATGACAGATAATTTAGTTGAAAGAGATAATCGGATATATTAATTTTGAATTAACAAATATCTAGTTATTTAATTTAATTAAAATAAGTATTTAATACGCAGTAATTATCATGTGTCAATCACCAATTGGATATCAGAGATTGCATGGACTGGCACTACGGTAGTGGGTGGTGCAACACTGTAATGCCATTTGACACCGTAGTTGTGTATAATAGTGATGGGTCCCACCGTTATTGGTAGTTTTATAATTAAATATTATTTTAATTATCCCAAAAGATCTGACACGTCATCATTAAGAAAAATATACATATATTATTCTGATTACTTAAGATAATGAATCAGTTCAATCAATCAGTGTTTTGAGAGAATCAATTCATCAATCAAAAGTTGAGAGAAGAACACAATTGTTGAAAAAAAATTATTTTCTACGATTAAGAGTTAATCAAATTCTCTAAAAGAATCATCATCAAATTTTTTTAAAGAATCGTCGCAGAAAGTCATTCTCAGTAAAATCTCTAGATCTTATGTGTTGAGTACATCTAGAGACAGAAAAGTGTTTTCGTCGTATTATACGTGCTCACACATGTCTCAGTGTGTTGAGGATTGTCTTGGAAGATCTTGGTGTAGATCTCAAAGTCTGCTGATTATTGGAACAATTTTGTGGGAACGAAGAATCGATTGGTTTCGCGATGACGCTTGATTTTGACTACAAGATGTATATGATTCTTAACATTTTATGTTGTAAATTTAATGTATAAATATATAATAGATCCTGATAGATTGAAAATAGTTTTTCAATTAAAAAAAATTATCGTAGCGTTGCGTGATTTTGTTTTATTAAAAGATTCAATTTTTATTAAAAATTTATTTTTAAAATGGTCACGCGCCCTGACGACCAGGTGTGATACCAAATAGGACATATTAAAGGATGAGTCACAAATGAACATGAGGAGTAAAGATCTCCTCTCTAAGGCGCATGCGAGAGAGATGGCCTTATTCCGTGCGCGGTACCAATCATTCAACTTATTAAGAAACATTTGACGATCGCCCATATATTGGTGTTACCAGTATTTTCTTTTCCATTTGAGCCGTGTGACACTTTGATGGTTGCAATTTTGAGCCAACCGACCAACCAAGTAACATTTTTAAATGAGAATTTATTAGGGTAACATGCGTGATACAAGATTATGATGTAGAGTTCTATGTCGTTGTTCAAGTTGTGAAGCATTGGTGTCATTATTTGTTTCATCAAGAGTTTGTCCATTTTACTGATCATGATGCCTTAATGCGCGTCCACAACCAGGATAAGGTTTCAGCATGACATGTTTCTTGGTCTGCTTATGTACATCAATTCACGCTTCTTGTCAAACATAAGGAGGGGCTTTCAAATTGAGTTGTGGATATGCTAAGTTTGAGGAGCAGTTTGTCATCAACCATGGAAGTCGAGGTACCTGGTTTTGATTCATTTCATTATTTATTAGACTTTGATCCATATTTCTCTACTATTATGATGATTATGCAATAGGGAAATCGCTTGTGTATTCTATATTGTACTTACGTTTATAAACTATTCAAGAACTTAATGGTGAATGACATATCAGTAGAGATTGTAGCTTGCAGTTGGTTTTGCCATACTATTTATGGTCGACCTTTTATAAGGAAGTGCAACATTATGTGAAACATTTTTAGATTTGTGAGCGTCTAAAGGAAACGCCGTGAATTTCAGGTTGTACATGCCTTTGCCTATCCTTACATAGCCTACAACAGATGTGATTATGGATCTTTTCACATGAAAATCTAGACAACTCGTTCATCAGTTTTCTCATAAGTTACATCCTTAACCTCTAAATCTCCCATATAACTATAGCATTGAAATCAAATTTGATAGACAATCAACAAATATATTTAAAACTAAAGCCTTCTAGAGGAAATTTACCTAGAGGAAAAGATTTTTGGTAAAAAATTTCCTCTACCAACCCATAACAAGATAAAGGGAAACTAACCCCGATACATTAAATTTAGTAAAAAAAAAAACAAATAACACCAATGTCAAGAGAAACATTTCCCCCAAATGAAAATGACTGATTAGCTAATATTCTAAACAACATAAAAAATTTGAAACTGGAACAACGAATAGACAGACATAACTAAAAATTTTGTACTTGTCCAACGCCTCCTTTAATTCTTCAGTAGCCTCCTTCTGTACTCGGTCGGGGTCGAGGTACTGGTGGGGGTTCGGGTCTAGGTTGGGGTCAGGGCCTGGATACTGGTCTCGTTCGAGGTCGGGTCTAGGGCCGGGTTCGGGATGGGGTCAGGGTTAGTGGGTCGAAATAAACGAGTACTTTTACCCACGAATATTTTTTCATCTCTATTTAGAGGGTAAAATGACACTATAATTTGATAACTTTAAAAATGGTATTTTTTTACTTTTAACATTAAAAATAACAAAAATTTAGATTAGGATTTGCAATCTCTCATTTTGATTTGTATTACAAATCCACAAAAGTATGGATTACAAATTCAATTAGGTGACGGGTCCCACATAAATTTTTTAATCTAACATTTAATAAACATAGATTTAGATGACAAATATAAATACTTAAGATTTGTAATCCAAATCTGTCAAGTAAACACAACATAGATATAATAGTAACATATTTGACCCCATTAGCATAATTAGAAAATGCTCAAAGTACTTTATTATAATATATTTATGTACATCAAATACATTAAACACATATTTTTGAATATCTTTATTTTCTTACGATCAGATTTCACATTTAACGATCATCTCATAAGTCATACTAAACTACACTCTTAAGAAAAAGTATAAATTCTTTTACGACATGGACATGGTGTGTCATATTACGTGTATTATCAAATCATATCAGTGTTACACACCATGGTGTGAGCAAAGGCTAGTAAAAAATAAGAATATTCATTCTCTAATTTCTTCCTTCAATTCTATTTTGTAGCAACGTTAAATATGTAGAATTCATGGTTAACTACTAGCACCTTGTTTATTTCAGGAGTCGCAACATTCAGATTCTTTCCTCAGAAGAAAAGGCTATCTCATTGTAGTTTGCATCTTAAACTTCATATTTGGCTGCTTAACTGCATTTTCCTCTAATTACTGGACGTATGACCTACTTCGCCTCCTCACTAGCTTTAGCACCGGTGGTGTAGGCCTTTGTGCTTTCGTCCTTGCCACCAAACATGTCGGCTCGTATAAGCATGGCCCTACCAGAATGTCCACCTTCTTCTTTTTTTCAATTGGAATCGCTTTACTCTCTGGCATAGCCTACATCTTTCGTTCTTGGTGTCAACTCTATATTGCTTTCCTATCTTCCCTCTCTTCTATTCCTCATCACTATCCTTCCTTTCATTTCCGAGTCTCTGAGATGGTACCTTGTATGCGGGAAAGTCGAAGAAGCAATGAAGCTTATGAGAATTATTGCCAAGTACAATGGAAAACACCTCCATGATGGAGTTATTCTAGCCCTTGATGAGGAAGCAAGTAAAAGTTCAATCAAAGATAAAAAAAAATGCAAAGCAAATAAGCAGTTAATAGTTCTCTTATTGTTGTTATTCGCTCCCCGATTACTTGAATCTGTATATTTCTAGTTGTGGCGATCAACTTCCTGTACTCGATCGTTTATTACGGCTTAAGCTTGAACGTAGTCAACCTCGACACTGACCTTTACCTAAACATGCTACTCAATGCTATAACATAAATGTCAGCTGGTTGATGACGTGACAATAAAAATCTGTCGTTTACTTTATCAGAATTAGAATCAATAATTAAAACTATAATATCTTCTTATCAGAATTAGTTAAAAACAAGATTTAATTAAATGTAAGGACCAAAGCAAAATTTATTATGAAATTTGTAAATCGAAATTTAAAATCGACAACTACAAATTCATCAATAGCTGGTTGATGACGTGGCATTAAAAATCTACTATATACTTTATCAGAATTAGAATCAATCTTTGAAACTAAAATATTCTCTTATCAAAATTATCTAAAAAAAAAAATTAGAATCAATCATTGATTATCATCTAATTTAATTAAAAATAATAAAAACTAACGTTGAATTGAAAAATAATAAATTATAGTATAATTAATTAAAGAGATGGATCCCACATAATCTAATTATAAAATCTGTAAATCAAATGTTAAAATCGTCAATCATAAATTCATCAACAATCAATTGATGACGTGATATTAAAAATCTGATATTTATTTATTATTAAAAAAATATGTTATTTCATAAAGTGATTTTTAAAATTTGTTTATTTGATGACTTATAATTTTTCAAGTCAAAATTTGACCCATTATCGTGAATTTTTTCCATCTCGGTCTTCCCCTTCCACGAACAGATCAAATATGAAAAAGTAATAAAGAATTACAGCTTTATCATGCTATTTCTTTCTTCTTTGCAATCACATCAGAATTTGCTTTACACATTTGAAACCCGCAAGTCCATACATGATTGGCTAAAATTTCAAATAGCTAAACACTTGCTTAAAACGACAGACAAAGAGAGCTCTTGCCTAAACCAAAGTGAAGGCTTTATAATTTTACACTGCTTCTAAAATGAATAACTCCGTTAGAATAGGCAGTTGAAGTTGAATTCCCTCATTATAGGGTATCAACCAGTTGAAGTTCAACAGTCATTGGGCAAAATAAACTCTTCATATTTTCTACTCAGTTTAAGCCCAACAATTTTTAATTCATTTATATTCAGTTCTTATGCCAATTTTCTCCACTCTCCTCTAAACTCCAATTCAGTTGACAAGCCCACTCAATTGCATGTAAGGTTTGGTCGTCATTCTTGTACTGTGTACAATACCCATTTGATTTCCAAATTCGTTGTTTATATGCAGCTACTTACCTGTGTTATAATACCCATTTGGGTGATCGCAAAAGGACTTCATTTGTCCTTCTTCCTAATTAACTGTAGATTTTTAGCTTTTCTGAAAACTCTGAGTACAATTGATTATTCTTCGCAAATATTTATTTTTTTCATCTTCTATTTAATCAAACATTAGACTACTGTATATTTTAGAGTCTGAGTTATATGAGATGACAATAATTAATATAATTTAAAGTGTAAATTAATTTAACATGTTATTTCTATAATAATTCATTAATTCCTTTTATTCTTTCCTGATTATTAAAATAATGACAAATCGAGAGAATGCAAGGTAGTAATCTACACTTAATTATTTGTTTTGCTATTAGTTTCTCTTAGTGTGAAACTTCTAATTCTTACATATTCATGTCGATGAACAAGTAAAACTATAATCTGTTGAGAGATCATCATCTCACAATGATTGTATGGAGAAAGTGATGCATTTTTTGATTACTAGTTAGTTTTATTTTTTGAGTTGCAGAGATGATGAAATAAGTTGTTTGTAAAAAGTGTATATATTTGTCTACTAAAGAACCTTTTATGTTTATTTTTCTCATTACAAGTTCCATATACATATAAATATATATTTTGTATTGAATACAATTATTTAGAAGAGATTATTTAATAAATATCATAATCAATTAATTTGCCTAATGAAATCTAATATTATTACTAAATATCATAATCAATTAATTTGCCTAAACAATTATATATAGATTTATTTTATTTATCCATTTTTATGATTATCAAAATTAAAATTATTGATGACACAACATTGCTTCTATATATATAGCTTCTTCTACCACGTGGTGGATCACGTCACAGAGGAATGTTTCATTGGGTTTGGTTGAGTCTGAGCAGGTTTATGGGTTTTGGATGGGGTGGAGGTCACTCAGAGTCTTGATTTTATTTCTTGCATGCTTAAGGGAGCTGAGGGTTTTGGTTCGTGGCTTTCTTCTCTAGAGTTGTCAATGTGCTTTCATTTCTGAGGTATTTTTCTTTGCCATGTTTTGTCTTCGCTATACTTAAATCTTTATTAAAAAAGACATACTGATGAGATAAGATTTGAATCTAAGACTTACTCTTCTAACGCGATATTAAATTACTTCTTCCCAAAACTTGAGCTATTATGTTAGACTCCTTGAACCTGTCAAGTATTTTAATTTTCTTGCATTTAAACATGCAATTATGTTGTCAAGGGTTGTTCTCAGGTTATCAGTGTATTAGAGCTATCATTTTCTTGTTTGTTGAATTTATATAAATTATAATGTTTGTACATGGGGTTAACGGCCTCAACGTTGACTACCCGCAAATTGCAACTCTTACGGCGTATCGAGAATGTCTCCATCAAGTACGTACCATGGAATGTCGCCGCTGAGGTGCACCCCATGGAATGTCGCCGCTGAGGTGCACCCCATGGGATGCCGCCACTGTGGTGCATCCCTTGAGGTGCCGCCACTGAGGTACCTGTGGAGGTCGTCCCCATGGTAGCACCATGGAGTGTCACCCCTACAGTAGCACCATTGATATCACTCTCATGGTAGCACCATTGATGTCACCCTCATGAGTGTACCAAGGAGGTGCATGCATCACCCTCCATAATGTAACTTGGAGATAACGATTACGCGCTTTAGACAAGACACACCGTTACACTATTGCAACGAGTCATCACATAACAAATCACCAAGTTAAGTGAAAAATACTTAGGCGGACGTATGGTTGCTTGGGAACGCTCGGGAGGCTATGGACTGGTAGGATTAAGGGCGAGGCTACAATGACCGTCATCTTTCTCTGATTTTGATTCAGTTGAATATCTATTGATTTGATTCAGTTTCTTGTAATTTTAAATTGATTACTTTGAGCTGGACATCTGAATTGGACAAGGAAGATTTGGTTTCGCTTAATTATAATGTTTTTTTAATGAATTTTCTTCCTTTTTATTGTTTCTGGGCCATCGATGACGGGTGTATTAAGATTTTTATCAGCTTAGTTGATCCTTATTTCCATGCTCAGTTTACTAATTATGGTAATGTTTTTTTTTGTGATTTATCAACTTCATCTTGAATTGGATTTTTTTTTAAAAGTAATAAATAATAAAGTTTGTTTTCTAATCTGCACCTATATGTGATTCACATTCCCTCTCATGGATCTGGATCTTCTGCTGTTTGGTCCGGTTAGCTTTAGCTGAATGGGCCAGATTTATTAAGAAAAATAAAAAAATATTTTCTTACAAAAATAATTAGATCAGATCTAGTCCGTTCTGACTGAATGGTCAAATCTAACTCAACTTCAGCCTCTGCCGTTGCTTAGCAACGACAGAGAGTCTGATTCCCCCACTCACATAGTAACTCATTGTGATAGCATTACATATACTGAATGTGTATGATCATCTACAAGATATTATGAGTATCGACAATAGTATTTTGGCCTCGTTATGTTTTTTCATTCAAACATTATTAAAAACAACACTATTGTAATCTCGGCCTGTGCCACCCCACTTAGTAGTTTCAAAAAAGGTCACCCTTTATTTCCAGTACCTATCAGATGAAACAATATAATTAGGAACTCCATTCCAGTTTTAGTTGTAAGGGCCTCTTTGGTATGGGTGCATTTTAAAGGATATGACTGGTTTATTTTTCTTTAAGATTACTGGAATGTCAAGATATCCTTAATAGAGGATATCTTAATACGCCTCTAAATCGAGGCGTATATTCATTCCGGCAACTTCTCTCTCTTCTTCCATTCTCCCTCACTCACGAGCTCCAACTTGGGTCACAGAAGACTCATGGTAAGCTCTCCCTCTCCCCTCATTCTCTCTCCTCTCTCTCTCTCTCTCTCTCTCACAGAAGACTCATGGTAAGCTCTCTCTCTCTCCACTGAAGACCCAAGGTAAGTTTTCTCCCTCTCTCTCTCTCTCAACTGAGTCAAGAAGCAGCTCAAGAGAGAAACATGAAGGCCTTCGTGTTTCTCTCTACAAAATTGCAAACCCATTTTTTATACAGGTCAAAAACTCGAAGCGAGTTTTTACAGAGTTTTACGAATTGGAAAGACATAGTACAAGCAAGTTTTTTGGCCTGTAGAAGCAACAGAAACACAAAGCTCTATTGAAATCTGATCGTCTACTTGATATGATGCATAATAATGTAGATCTTGGCTTAGGCGCTTGCAGTGTGTAACTGTTCGAGTATTTTATTGAGGCTTATCTCCGCTTTTTTCTATCTAGACATAGTATATTAGGGCTCTATTGAAATCTGCTTATCTCTGTAATTGATCAGAGTATTTTGCTGATTAAGAGTTTTTCTCCTCTCTACTTTTTTTTATTTAGACAAACTAATTTCTGAAATCAGAATTGATTTCTGAGTTGCTCATATCTCATATTTTTAATTGATATTTAGACTATTGTCCCCACTAACGTCCACCCAACCCCTTGATAATAAAAAAACTCTCTTCTACAGGCCAACTACACCATTAATCAACCCAATTAGGAGTGTGCACGGAACAGGACAAGACGATTTTTGAGACTTTTTGTCCCGTCTCGATCGGACGGGATAATTTTTTTTAAGTACCGTCTCGTCCTATGTTGAGGGGAAATCCCGAGCGGGACAAGACGGGGGTCAGGACGGGTATTTTGGATAAAAAATTTAAAGGTTAAAAATTAAAATTGATTTAAAATTTAAAAGATTAAAAGGTTAGAAATTAAAAAGTTAAGAGTTAAAATTAAAAATTAAGGGTCAATTTTTTAAAAAAAATAAAAATATTGAGCTATTTATGAAAATAGGTACAGGACAAATAAATTTTGTCATGTCCCATTCCACCAAGACTAAAAACACATCCCATCCCACTCGGTTCAGAATTATTTTTTGGAACGAAATGAATTTTTCGAGACGGTTGCACCCGAAAACCCAATTCACCCTTTTTTTCCAAAAGCCCCTCCATTTTAGCCACAAGCCTCATCAAGTCATGCTTCGAGAATAACCTTTTCAAAGAAGCACGCATACAGTTTGACGAAATTGTTGAGAGAGGGTCATATTCAGTTCAATTGTATGAACAATATTTGATGAAAATCTACACGACATATCATAATATAATGATTTGATCAAAAAATTAATAAGTGAAAAAAATTCATAAGTAAAACCTACATTTTTGTTATTACTTATGTTGATCATCTTATTATAAATTAAATAATTATTATTCATAAAAAAATTTTAGTCAAAGGATAAAATTGAAATTTAAAAATAATGTCTAAAACATCCCTTAACTATTCCAGCAAAACAAATAAAATAACCTAACACTCTCACCGTTAAATCAAAACATTCTCAAATGTTAACATATAAAATAATCTTAACTTTAAAATCATATTACGACAATCTTATATCAAATGGACACTAGGAGAAATGAATAAACCTGGACAATGGACTCGTTTGTCCCTGCTGTAAAGCGAACCTTGACACAAGCAAACAATATTTGAACATGAAAACAGAGATTTCCACAAATTCTTACTATAAACTGCATAAGTAGAAAATATAACTTGGTGATTCAACTAACATCTTAGTGAGTGAACCATTAACATCCATACATTATAGCTAGACATATGTTCCAGGTACTAATTACACATAAAGATCATCCACACAGAACAGATAATTCGACGAATTCACAGAACCACCACTCGCTTCAGAACCACCACCATTACTACAAGAACAGCTAAACCCATGATGGATTTCCCTATATTCACTTCTGTGCTGCTCTCTTTCTCATCTGAGGACTTGATCTCTGCTGATGAAATTCCAAAGATATTTTGAACATACCTGGACAAGTTACTCACCATATTAGTTACTTTATATTTAAAGTTCTTCAGCCCATTCATAAAACCATTTCCTGACTTTTTCTCAGATTGGCTTGCATCAGATGCATCTTCAAAATTCTCAGTTTGTTCTTGAAATTGAGACTCGGTCTCTGGACAAAAAAGAAGAAATGACACCATTATATACAAGAAAATATATCAGTTATGTGCAAAAGTGATGAGAAGTTAATGAAGACGTAACATGATTAATAGAGGAGTTCTTACCAGTCTCGCATGACTGCATGAAGTCCTTAAGCTCCTGATTATCCAGCATAGCACTCCAAACTCTTTGATCAGTAACAATAGAAGTAACAACAGTCTGGCAAAGAAATTAAATCTACAAGTCAGAGTAACAACAGGAATAAAATAACTCCTAGGGGTCGTTTGGTATAAGCATGAGAACAAATTATTTATAGAATAAGATTGTTGGAACATTATTATAGGAAATATTTTTCTATGGTAACGTGTTGAGGTGTCGAATATTTTTCTACTAATTTTCAAATATACCCTTGAGAGATTGAAGGAACAAAGAAAAGAAAAGTTGCGCATTTTTATTAGGAATAAAAAGTGGAGAAGATGACCCCAAGTAGAAACCCTCCAAATTTTGGGCGTTTCAAATGCCCTGCACGGGAAGGGAAATGAAGATGTCTGAAATCAAATACCTTCAATTTTTCTTCAACCAAACAGGAGTTTAACGCAAAAGGTCCCATGAACGTATTGCTCAAATATTATAGTTTTCAAAGATTCAGAACTAAAAAGTTAAAGTCAGTATTTACCTGAACTTGGGGGCTTTCCTTGAGCAACTTAAATGCCTGAAGAGCATGTTCAGGCAATGAAGTAGTCAGCCTAGTCTCAACATTCACACAAGACTTGGTCTCCGAATCAGGAATTGAACACACAGACTGAGCAGCTCCCAGTGAACTCTCAGGATAAGAGATTCCAGGTGAAGAGAGATATACCCTTAAAAGCGCAGGCTCATCAGTCAGACATTCCCTACTACATAAACCCCCCACAAAAGAGAGCAGAAAAATAATGCATAATCAAGCAATGTCCTTGACTCCTTGTTCATAACTTTTAAGTAAACAATCACATTCATTAAGTATGCAATTACCCTATTCTTTCGTTATTTATACCAGGTAGATTATCTCAACACTTCTCACAGTCACAATCAGATCTGAATGTTAACATTAAAATCCATGGAAAGAAAAAACTATCTTTTAACATGAAAATCTAGACAGCTCGTTCTTCAATTTCCTCATAAATTACATCCTAAACCTCTAAATCTCCCATATAACTGT
>QANY01010984.1:0-11535 GCA_003255025.1 Datisca glomerata
CCAGATTGTTCACGTCATGTTATCAAGTTATACAGTTTGGTGTCACCATCTTCATGTTAGCATCCTTAAGGTTCAGATAACCTTAAGTGACATCAAGTTTCAGGACATTCAATCTGTCATGTTCACGTTCATGTTACAAGTTCAAGTTCAAGTTGTGAAACAGTTCGGGTTAGGTTGTTAATCGAGAGATATGTCTAGTCGAGTTATGATCAAGCAAGTCTAAGTATTGGCAGGTATAATTACAAGTTCAAGTTATATGTTAATCATGAAATCAGTGTGTTGTTACAAGTATTTTATGTGACCAGTAAACGTGTTAAATAAATTTGCATGAGTTATATGTTTGCATTTATGTCATGTGAAACTTATTAGTATGTGGATTTACTTACTGAGTATTTTTTATACTCACCCCCCATAGATGTCATCAGCAAGAGTGAGGGACTATCATAGCAAACATGATTATGATTTCTAAGTTTAATTATAACATTATGATTTCAGTTTGACTTCAGTTATTTCAGAAATTTATGAATATTTATGTTTAATCTTTCAAGTCTTATGGATTTTCGTGCTTCACTTTATTACAGTTGAATGAATCATTTATTTCAGTTTAATGAGTTAATATTCTTTTAAAATAATTTTTATGCTTCCGCTATTTAACGTTAAAATTAAGATAAAATTAGGGTTTTCAATTTGGAGATTTTCTCAAATTAAGGTTTTAATTGAATTTGAGAATTTTTTATTTGTGAAATTTCAAGCATGTTTAACCTTCGGGATTCGGGGTGTTACATTTTTTGTTCGAAGCTTAAAGATTATGAAGATCGACATTAGGAGGAGAAGGCAATATTTAAGAAATATGTATTCTTGAAGTCCGTTTTATAATTTAATATATTTATTTTAAGGGTGTAATTTAAAAATACTGAATAGTCACTCGGTCAATTATTATTTTATTTAATTGTTAAATAATTGTTTTAATTGTTACGTTTGATATCATATCCATGCATTAGTCGATCACATGCCATAGATGAAAAACCCACACAATTTTATTTGATCATGCATCTCATTAGTAGAAACATGACTTATTAGAATTGTCTTAATATGTTTATATGTATTGTTTTTTGGAAATCAATAACAAGTAAACTGTGAGATTTTAATTAGTTAAAACTTGATAATCACACAACACTAAGGGCTATAGTAACCTTTAAGATAACCAACTTTAGTAAAAAAATTATTAAAGTTTGATGAATATAATTAATTAGTTAATCTAAGTTCACCTAATTATGATTTAGACACTTTATTAGGTTAAATGAACTTTGGCCAATAAAGATTGGCATAACTGATTATTAAATATTCATAGGATTACTATTTTAACTAGTAAATAATTTATAATTAATTAATTAGCTAAAATGGAAACACATAATCCTAAAACTGTGAGTGGGAGAAGGTTGACATGTCAATGTAACCTACGGTCTTCATTATTAGTACAACACCGTAAGGTACAGTAAGGCCTCGAGATGGCTTTGTTTTCATCCCCCTAAGGAAGGTTTCGAGCTGTACCAATACTAAGGCTGGACTTCTCAAGAAGATAGGAGGAGTGATGTAGTTTAGTTTTGATCAACCCTAAGGTGACATATTCTAAATGAAGTTATAGAATCTGAAATGATTGGTTATACTCACAAAGTCACAATTAAGCTTTCGTGTGGATAGTTGTGACTTGACCGAACAAGCGATACCTTATTATTAAAAGATAAAATATGAGATATTTTAAGTTTTAATTAATAAAGATGAGAATGTCTCATAGACAGTCCGAGGTTAATCTGACTGACCCTAATGTAGCACATTAATCGTTGGGTCATTTTATCGTGATTAGTATATGTTAAATTTGTGTGTTTATTATGTTGCATTTATATATCACGTTTACTTTTTGAAATCTAGATATTTATCAATTACATTGAATCTTATACGTTTTAAATTTAAGTTATCATTATTATGTCTATCATGGATAACCATGTTACTGCTTTATTTACTCTTGAGAAATTGAATGGTGATAACTTCGTACGTTGGAAATCAAATATGAAATTTATATTGATTTGTGAGAACCATAAGTTCATTCTTACTGAGGAATGTCCTAAGGAGCCCACTGTTAATGCCCCTAAGAATGTTAGGGATAAATATGATGCCTGGATCATATCAAATAATAAGACGAAGTGCTACATGCTTGTGAGCATGAATGATGTTCTGAGAATCAAGCATGAAAGTATGGAGACTGCCCATGAGATTATAGAATCTCTATAGGCTATGTTTGGGCAGCAGTCTGATCAAAATTGTCTTGAGGCCACTAGGAGCTATATGACAACTAAGATAAGAAATGGTACTTCTGTGCGAGAACATGTTTAGAACATGATCAAGATAATGCACGAGGCAAAAGTACATGGTGCGACCATTGATGAGCATACTCAAGTTAGCATTATACTTGAGTAGCTCACACTGGTTTTTTCTACGTTCACAACCAACTATGTTATGAAAATATGTAATTCAACATAACTCAATTGTTGAATGAATTGCAGACTTTTGAGCCACTCAACCTTAGAATGATCAAGGATGGCAAGGCAAATATTGTGAAGCAAAAGACTTCTTCCACTGTTAAAATGACTTACTTGTACTTGAAGCTTGTTTAGTGGAATATGATTTGTCAGTGATCTGCTCGTGTCCGCTAAAACATTAGGGACAATCCGTTTATTTTTTGGATATATTTATTTAGTTTTGAACGATATTTATTATGTTCCTGGATCTTTGAGAAATTTGATTTCTCTTTCATTTTTACAAGAATAGTTATTCGAAGTTTCTTTTATTAATGAATAGTTTATTATTTCTAAGAATGAATTTGATGTTTTTCATGCAAAAGTTATAAACGTATTGTATATGTTTAAATTGACTGAACACGTGTTAAATAATTCTAAATTATTTAAAATAACAAAACCTAAAGTAACAAACGAAATAGAGTTTCTCATGATAATGATAACACATATCTTTGGCATTTTAGGTTGGGACATATTAATCTAGATAAGTTAAACAGGTTAACAAAGCATGGTGCTTTGAGAGAACTAAAAGTTAGAACTCTTCATGTTTGTGAATCCGGTCTAGAGAGTAAAATGACCAAGAAACTTTTCACAAGAAAGGCAAAGAATCAAGGAAACACTTGAGCTAGTACATAGTGATGTATGTGGACCGATCAATGTACAAGCTAGAGGTGGGTATGAGTAAAAGTTCTTAGATTCATGGAGATATAGAACATCATATAAGTTATCATGCTTGCATATCCACCATTTGAGTCTCTAACAATTATTCCAATCATTACATATCAATCACTTTTATTTGTGACTACTTAAAATATGTTTATACTTACCTAATGCAAAAAATGTCTGAAACTTTTGGAAAGTTTAAAGACTTCAAAGTTGAAGCTGAAAAGCAATTAGGTAAATCATTAAAAACCATTCGGTCTGATTGAGGCGATGAATACTTGAATTTAGAATTCAAGGATTATTTGCTGGAGTGTGGAATCTTATCCCAGCACAACACCTGGAATGCCACAGCAAAATGGTGTTGCAGAGAGGAGAAACTGAACCTTATTGGACATGGTTAGGTCGATGTTAAGCTACTCATCATTGTCACTTACATTTTGGAGATATTCACTATCATGGAAACATACATTTTGAATGTAGCACCCTCTAAGTCTGTAAGCAAGACGCTTTTAGAGTTATGAAATGGCTCAAAACCTAGTTTATGTCATTTCTGTATATGAGGGGGTGTCCAGCACACATTCTTCGACCCAAGACCAGAACGTTTAGACTCAAGGTTTGAGGTATGCATATTCGTAGGCTATTCTCCAAAGACTAAAGATGGGTACTTTTATAGTCACAAGGATCAAAAAGTATTTCTATCGACAAATGTAACATTCCTTGAGCATGACTATATGTAAAACTACAAACCTCATAGCAAAGTAGTTCTCGAGGAATTAGTCGCTAATCAGACCACCTTCAATTTCTATTGATAAACGACAAACCAAAGAAATAACACTTCCTGCAAAGGTTGACGAACCCTATGTTTATAAATACATCAAAGATAAGATATTGGTTTTCTTAGTTCTTTATGTTAATGATATTATACTAATTGAGAGTGATGTAGAGACTTTGTCAAAGGAAAAGAAGTGGTTAGCTGAGAAATTTCAAATGAAACATTTGGGAGAGTCGAGCTATGTTCTAAGCATCCAAATCCTAAGGGATAGAAAGAACAAGTTCTTGGCACTTTCTCAGGTATCTTATATTGATAAGGTGCTGGAGAGATTCTCTATGGAGAATTCCAAGAAAGATCAACTACTGACCAGACATGAAATTATCCTCTCCCAAGAACAATATCCTAAGACACCTTAGGAGGAAGAGGATATGAGAAAGGTTCCCTATGCTTCAGCAGTTGGAATTTCATGTATGCCATGTTGTGTACAAGACTGGACATCTGTTATGTAGTAGAAATTGACAGTCGTTATCAGCCGAATCCAGGTTTGGAACATTGGATTGCAGTAAAACACATTCTCAAGTATCTTAGGTTAACGAGAAAGTATATGCTTGTTTGTTAAGGCGGAGACCTAAACCCCACTAGATATACTAATTTTGATTTTCAATCAGATAGTGATAGTCAAAAAGTCAACGTCTGGATCAATATTCACGCTTAGTGGATGAGCTGTAATCTAAAGAAGTATTAAACAATCTAGTATTGTAGATTCCACTATAGAAGCTGAATATATATTGGCTTGTGAAGCTGTGAAAGAAGCAGTGTGACTCAGAAAGTTCTATACTGATCTTGATGTAGCTACAAATATGGACAAGCCATTGATCCTGTACTGTGATAACAGTGGGTCGGCATTGAATTCCAAGGAACTGAGGAGTTACAAGAGGGGCAAGCACATAGAGATGAAATATCATCTTGTAAGAGAGATCGTGTATCGAGGGGATGTGACTGTTATGAGATAGCATGAGATTAAGAGAGATTGGCTGATCTATTTACAAAGACACTTCCTGCGGAGTTATTTAAAGGTCACGTACGTAACATGAGATTATTTAAAGACACTTCCTGCGGAGTTATTTAAAACAGAAATTGGCTGATCTATTTACAAAGACACTTCCTGCGGAGTTATTTAAAGGTCACGTAAGTAACATGAGATTAAGAGAGATGCCATATTTGTTTTAGGGCAAGTGAGAGATTGTTGAGGGTTATTCCTTCAAAACATGTGTATTGACATATCGATATGAAATTTAATGAGGATTACATTGTTCTTATAATTTTTCTTTTAAATTTTTGTTGAATAATTTACATAAATATCTAAAAATTCTATATTCATTAATGAGACTATGATCTTGTATCAGTACGAGAGAATTAATATCATAGATAATGAATAAAATTACCAGCAACATATTAAAATATAAAATCTTTAATGAATGATTGTTAGTACGGTTCAGTAAGCATTATGAATGCGTGTGATCTAGATCCGGATCATTGATGTGGATAGATATCTTAGTGAATGTACTTTATATAATGAGATTATATATAACTGGACCGACGTGAATTATTATATTTATCAACGTGCCGTTTATAATAAAAAATTACATATCAATTTGATGATCATATATAGATCAGTCTGAGTCTGAGTAGTTATGAACTTCTATACATGTCTACTAGATCTTTTGATTCACTCATTAAGATTTGTTTGTAAAACAGGATAATGACTTTTGTTTTGGAGATTCAATGATATAGATGGTTGGGAACATGATCTTACAAGATTTGGAATCCAAGCTTTCCTAACAGATCGTATATTGATTCTTAAGTGTTAATTCTATACTTGAATGGTTATTGAGCTCAAATTTATAATAAAATTATAAATTATCTACTCACCAGTGGATTAATGCTACTTAAGGATGAAGATGTAATTATTAGAAGGGTAAAATGATAATTTTGACCACTTCTAATTTACGAACCAATAATTAAAGGACAAAACTACATGAATTGATTATACCAATGAACTGCACGAGAATATTTTGTAAATATATTTTATAATCACTAAGAGCTTTTTTGGGTGCATTAATTTGATTGCCTGCTCAATTTCCCCTGCAACATACGGTTTGATTAACTCTGAGTTAATCTTACGATCTAATTTTTTTGTAATTAGAGCCAGATCCTCCATATTGGGGAAAGAGGTCCTCGAAATAAGCCACTGAAAAAGAGCAGAGATCCCCATGATTATCAACCCAATTACCATCAGCCCCCATAAGCTTTACAATTTGATTTTTCCTTCTCCTAAGGGATGCCTTAGCGTGAAAAAATTTAATGTTCGCATCTCCATTGAGAAGCCAACACATCTTGGCCCTTTGGGACCAATAGGTTTCTTCCTGTAACAGGAGTCTAACTCCTCATGATAGTACTTAATCTGGTTCTGCTCCCTCCTCCCAAGTGGGCATTGATAAATTGCATCAAGCTTGTTCTGGCAATCGAAAATCTTCTTCGAGAGGATGCCATATTTTGTTTTACTTGAGGCTGAAAGAGCGGAGGCACAGTCATGAAGTCCCTTCTGTATCAGGTAAGGAGCTTCTCCATTGTTAGCTTTCTGCAAAACTTCTCTGATAATGTTCTTGCATTCTTCATCGTGTATCCAATAATCTTCAAATCTGAATCTCCTTTTGCCGTGGGACTGTGAGGGATCACTACCGAGAAGAGGGTTGAGGATGGGCCTGTGATCAGAGGAAAGGTAACTCAAATGATGCACCAGGGCATTCGGGTACATGTTCAGCCAGTCTTGTGTAGCAAAACCCATGTCTAACCTCTCCGAAACCAAATAATCACCCTCTCTTTTGTTTGTCCAGGTAGACCTTCGGCAATTGCGTACAAAAGTTAGTGAAATTTTTGCTCCATTTGAGATTCGAACTACTACATTTATGATCACACCGCCGCCTCCTCTCTTATGCTGTTTTAAACTTTGTATACTTATGAAGAAAGTTCTGGAAAATAGTTTTGTGGATGCTCTCCTGTGCGGGCATTCAAAATATAACAATTAACTCGGGTTTGAATGCCCACACAAGGGAGTACCCAACAAAAATTGATTAACTCGACTTTTTCTTCAATTATATGTTTTATTTTTATTATCAGAAGTTTATATACTTATGAAGAACACTCTAGAAAATAACCATTTGGTATTCTCCTATGCGGTTTTCAAAATACAAGTAATGATTAACTCACGTTTGAATGCTCTCACAGGGGAGTACCTAACATAAATTAATTAACCAGATTTTCTTTTCCACTATATGTTTAATTTTTATTTTTATTCGTTGGTATTTAATTTTTCAGAAAAAACTTTGTCAAATTTTTTTATACTTATCAAGAATTTCCAGAAATTTCTTGAAGAAATTCTAGATTTTGTTGCCCGCCAATGGTTATTCTAAAGAAATTTCTTGATAAGTATGCATAATTTTGACAGTTTACCTTTTTCTCAAAAGTTAAATACTAAAGAATAAAAATAAAAATAAAACATATAATTTAAAAAATCTAGTTTATTAATTTGTGTTGAGTACTCCTAATTATTTCTAGTAATTTCTTGATAAGTGTAGAATATTCAGAGAAATCACTTTTTTCTCAAAATTAACTCCCGAGGAATAAAAATAAAACATATAATTGAAGAAAAATATGAGTTAATTTATTTTAAGGTAATTTATTTTCGTTTGATACTCTCAGTCGAGCGAGGCCAGAAATTTTATAGAATGGTGAAATTTTTTTTTACAAACCCTGCATTATTTGACATTATATTAAATAAAAAAACATTTTATATACTTTTCATTTGAAACATTTTAATGAGACAGTTAGTATACATTTTGTTATTTTATTTATTGAATGTGACAATTCATATACAATTTTATACTTGTATAAACTCGAAGGACCGAATAGTATACATTTTTGTAGTTTTATTAATTTGAAAGGGACCAAAGAGTAAAATATTTAGTAATTTTATACATTTTGTCTACGTTATTATACATATAATATGCGAAAATATAAATAAAAGGAGGTATTTCCCATCCATATGGGTGGCATCGCCCCTGCTCGTAGTAATATGGGAATACAAAATAACATTGTTACTTGATTTGAGAGTGTAATCTTATTCATATTAGAACAAGAGAATACAAGAAAAATAAACATCAGTGAACAAAAAATATGATTTGGATGAGTGGCAAAGGAGGCAGCAATGTGAATTTGCAGGCGAGGGTTTGAATGTTAAAAGGGAGATGAAGTTTCTTTAAGTTTTCTAAGCAACCAACTGTCCACCTTTTTTTAAAACAAGCAAAAGCTTGGAGGGAAACTAAGACAGATCAAACAAAATAACATTGGAGATGATAGAAGGGTTGGATAATCACAAAAAATAAGCTGAAGATAAAGAAAGACTATCTAGCTAAGTGATGAACCGCCCCATAATTAGCCGATCTGTGGATCTTCAAGCTGGGAGAGCCAATAAGGGAGAGTAGGTTCTCGCAATCATCAAGAATGTAACCCAGCTTGGAGAAGATAGGAACCTTGTCGTGAATATAGTGAATGAGAGAGATTGAGTCAGATTCCACTGAAGCTAAAGTAAGATCTTTTGATTTGGCAAAAAGAAGAAACATTCAAAGAGCTAAGGCTTCTACCATAAGGGGAGAGAAGGAACCAGGTAAGAGAACCGAGAAGGCCCCAATAACATCTCCAGAACAGTTCCTAATCAAGCCACCCGAACCACAACCCACGGAACCCACTGCTTCGTTGACATTCAACTTAAGAGATCCCACAGTAGGCCTGCACCAATTCGAAGGAGGGGGAACCGAACCTAGGGAGAGTCCATAAATGAATTCACTTCAGAGAAATTTACAATAAAACTATCCATCCAAGCAATTAGATCGAAGCCTCTAGCAAAGAACTTGTTGTGCTTAATATAGTTTCTAAAATGCCAAATGCCCCAGCACATAAGAGAAACTCTCGTGATGATGCTCTGGGTTAATTCCAGCAAAATCATCGATAAGGTTCTTCATAGAACCCCTCTGGAAGAACTTCGGCAAAGGAGGGAAGAGGTTGGTGAAGGTCTAGACTTTGGAGATTATAGGACGAAAGAGGAGCGAGTGAGCCGTAAAGCTCACTTTTCCCCAAAAGGTATGGCAAGCTTGGACATCAATTTTCCTCAGGGGAGGTTTAAGCCCATGGGTAAGTCAAGGGAGACCTTCGACATGAAGATTTTAGTTTTGTTAGGAATTTTTAAATTCTATTACTTTTTTCACTACGCTGTGAAAGGGTCGCCCGAAGAGGAGCTGCCGGAAAATTTGAGGTTTAGAGCCAAATTGTAAGCACTTTTAACTAAGAAGAAGACTTTGTTATCATCATGCCACCATTGATTTGCACCCAAATGGTTTCTAAGTGGAATAGAGATGACATGATCAATATCATCTGGAAGTAAATTGCTAGCTAGGATACCACGATCCTAATGCCCATTAGATATAAGGTCGGCCACTTTAAGGTTTGGATTTGAGCCAGAGTAGTGTGGCGCATACGGTAGTAGGTCCCACTGTAATATCACATTTGTAATTAATTTTCTATTTTATGTAAATCCTAAACCTAATGAGCCTTGACCTAAAATATATATAGATAATATTCTATTGGCCTTAAGAGGCATCTAACTAATTAATCATTAATCAAAACTCTGCGAATTCTCTAATTCTCTTTCAGAGTTCTGTCTCAAAAGTCCTTATCCAAATCTCTAGATCTCATGTGTTGAGTACATATAGAGATAGAAAATTATTCTTGATTCATTCTACGTGCCCCCACACATTCTAGTGTGTTTGAGGATTGATTTGAAAGATCTTGATGTGGATGTCAAAGCCTATTCATCATGGAATCAAACATGCATTGATTTTACTAGAAGATGGCGATGAGGCTTGATAGACTTCAAGGGGTAAATTTCTTTTCTTTGAATATCTGTTAATTTAATGTATAGATATATATTGGATCCATGTGAAAATTTATTTTTTTCGCAAAATTGTTTTTCGGGATCTGTGGTGTCGCGATTGTTTTCAATCAATAATTTTTTTAAAAACCATCCCCTCCGTTGTGCGCGCCGCGAACCCAACAATTAGTAACATAGGGTTTTATAAATATATATATTAAATATTGTGTGATTTTTCTTGCATTATTCAATGTATATTTTGATATGAATGAATGGATAAGTAGTTATGTTTTTTGAATGTATGATTAATGATGAATCGTTAATTTGAATGGTGACTTTTGGCTTTAGGTTTTGTTCTTATTTTTTCCTTTAGATCTTGTGTAAGCTCTTTAGGGCATAATATTTTTGTAATTTTATTTTGAATATTATGTTGTAAGATTCCTTATGCAAGAAGACGAAGAACACACGAGACAGATATGAAGAAGAAAATGAGGAGGAGTTCCGCGACATAACTCCAATGCTGCCAGCGGGATTGTCCCGCTGCCACCACAAGACTGAGGTAGCGGCAGGTCCCGCTGCCACTGCCAGTAGGAATTCCCATGGCTGCCGAGGTACCGGGTGTGGATGCCTAGGTACTGTGGTTTCCTAACCCTGTGGTGCTTCACAAAAACCCTAGTCCAATTTTTATTATTTAAATTTTAAAATGATGTAATTTTAAAAATTAGTTATTGATTTTAATTTTTTAAAAATTAAAATTAATTAATTGATTGGGTTTGACCCAAGTTTAATTAGTCATTAAATTGTTTTTATTAATTAAATTCAATTAATTTAAAAGGATAATTAATGGGACTATTTAATTAGAAAAATTATTTTTCTTAATTACATGGGTTTTGCTCAAAACTTGAAGATTATGAACATGACCTCTAAAGGAGAAAGAGCATCGTTTGGAAATATGTATTCTCGAAAATCGCCTTGTAATTATTTCTAATTTTTTCAATGGTTGTAATTTTAAAAATACCCAATAGTCATTCGGTTCATTATTTATTTATTTATCGTATTTATTTAAATAAATATTTAACATGATCATGCATTAGTCGATCACATGTCATACATGAAACTTCACACAGTTTTATTTAATCATGCATCTCATTAGTAGAAACATGATTTATTAGGTTTGTCCTATTGTGTTTATATGGATTGCTTTGTGAAATCAATTGCATGAAAACTACTAAGTTTGAACTAGTTAAACTTGGTAATCACATCACTCTAAAGGTATGCGTTTAGTTAGACTTTTAGGATAATCAACTTTATTAAAAGTGTTTTATTAAAGTTAGATGAATGTAATTGGCTAATTTTTCTAAGTTCACCTAAATTAGCCTTAGGCTCTTTGGAAGGTTAAATGAACTTAGGCCAATCAAAGTGGATTAGTAATTAATTTTACATTCATAGGGTTATTGTAATGAGTAATTATTTTGGAATTAATTGATTAGACACACATTTATTTTAAAATAGTGAGTCAGAGAATGTTGACATGTCAACGT
>QANY01010985.1:0-11855 GCA_003255025.1 Datisca glomerata
TCATTCCCACTCTCACTGTCCCCCTCTCTCTCTTTCGCTCCCTATCTCTCTCTCTCCCCCTCTCCCTATCTCTTTCTCTCCCTCGCATTCTCTATCTCTTTCTCTATCTATTTATCTTTCTCTCTCACTATCTCTCTCACTCTCTCTCTTCTTCTCGATCTCTCTCATTGTCTTTTTCTCTCTCTCTCTCTCCCTCTCCCACTCACACACACTCTCTCTCTCAATCTCTCTCTCTTTCTCTCTATCTCTCTTTCTCTCTACTTGTCTCTTGATCTCTCTCTCTCGCTCATTCTCTCTCTCTCTCTATCCCTCCCTCTTTCTGGCTCCCTCTCTCTCTCACTCTCTCTCTCCCTCTCTCCCCCTCTCTCTCTTTCTCTCTCGCACTCTCTCTCTATGTCTCTGTCTCTTCCTCCCCTCTATCTCTTTGTCTCTCTCTCTATGTCTCTCTCAATGTCTCTATCTCTCTCTATCTCTCTCTCAATGTCTCTCTCTCTCTCTCTCCCTCTATCCTTTCTTCCTCGCTCTCCCTTTCTATCTTTCTCCCTCACTCACTCTCTCACTCTCCCTCTCTCTCTTTCTCCATCTCTCTCTCATTGTCTATTTATCTCTCTCTCTGCCTCTCTCACTTACTCACACTCTCTCTCTCTATCTCACTCTCTCTCTCTATTTCTCTCTCTCTCTCGCTCCTCTTCCCCCCTCTCTCTCCCTCTCTCTTTCTGTCCCTCTATGTCTCTCTTTGTCTCTAAATGTCTTTATCTCTCTCTCCCTATCTCTTACTCTCTCATTTTCTCTCTATATCTCTCTCTCTGCCTCTGTCTGTTTCTCTCTCTGACTCTCTATCTCCCTCGCACTCTCACTCTCTCTCACACTCTTTTACTCTCTCTCTCTCCATCCCTCTCTCTCGTTCCCACTCTCACTGTCCCCCTCTCTCTCACTCTCTCTCTCACTCTCTCCCCCACTCTCTCTCTTTCTCTTTCTCTCTCCCTCCCTTTTTCTCTCTCCCTCCCCCTCTCTCTCGCTCCCTCTCTCTCACTCCCAATCTCACTGTCCCTCTCTCTCACTTTCGCTCTCTTTCTCTCTCACTATGTCTCTCTCTCTCTCTCTTTCTCCCTCGCACTCGCCTCTCCTTCTCCCTTGCACTCTCTCTCAGTTTCACTCTCTCCCACTTTCTATCTCTCTCACTTTCTATCTCTCTCCATCTCTCGCGCTCTCTCTTCCTCCCTCGTTTACTCTCTATCTCTCTATCTCTCTCTCTCCCTCTCTCTAACGTCCCTCTCCCTCTCTATCTAAGTCTCCGCCTCTTCCCCCTCTCTCTTTCTCTTTGTCTCTCTTTGGCTCTGTGTGTCTCTCTCTTCCTCTTTCTCTCTCTAACTCACTCTCTCTCACTCACCCTCTTTATCTCTCTGTCTCTGTGTCTCTCACTGTTTCTCTCTCTCTATCTCTCTCTCGCTCTCTCTATCTCTCTATCTCTCTCTATTTATCATTCTACCTCGCACACAGACACACAATCTCTCTCGCTCCTTCTCTTTCTCGCTCACTCTCTCTCTCTCCTTCTCTCCTTCCATCCCTCTCTCTTTCTCACTCCTTCTCTCTCTCACACTCTCTCTCTATATCATTCCCCCTCGCACTCTTGCCCTCTCTCTCCCTCCCTCTGTCTCTCTCCCTCTCCTTTTCACACACACACTCTCTCTCTTGTCCTTCCTTACTCCTTCCCTCTCTCTCTCTCATCATTCCTCACTCATTCCATTTCTCTCTCATCCTTCCTTACTCCCTCCCTCTCTCTTGCACACACTCTTTCTTCCTCCCTCTCTCTCTCTCTGTTAGACTCTCTCTCCCTCTCTCTCTCTCTCAATCTTTCTCACTCTCTCTCCCTCTCTTTCTCTCCCTCCCTCTTCCTCTCTCTCGCTCTCTCTCTCTCACTTTCTCTCTTTCACTTTCTCTCGCACTCTCTCTCCGTCGCACTCTCACTCTATCTCCCACGCACTCTCACTCTCTCTCTTTGTCTCTCTGTGTCTCTCCCTCTCTCTCTCTCCAGCCCTCTCTCTTGGTCCCACTCTCACTGTCCCTCTCTCTTTCTTTCGCTCCCTCTCTCCCACTCTCTCCCTCTCACTCTATCTCTCCCTCACACTATCTCTCTCTCTCTTTCTCCCTCGCTCTATTTCTCTTTCTCCCTCGCTCTCTCACTCTATCTCTCTCTCTCACTCTTTGTCTCTCTCTCTCTCCCTCTCTCTCCGTCCCTCTCTCTCTCGTTCCCACTCTCACTGTCCCTCTCTCTCTCTCTTTCGCTCTCTATCTTTCTCTCCTCCCTCTATCTCTATCTCTCCGTCGCACTATCTTTCTCTATCATTCTCCCTCGCAGCCTCTCTCTCTCTCTCTTTCTCCCTCACACTCTCTCTCTCTTACTCTCTCTCTCTTATTTCCCTCCCTCCTCTCTCACTCCGTCTCTCTCATTCTCTCCCTCACTCTCTTTCTCCCTATATCTCTCTCTTCCTCTCTCTCTCACACAGACACCCTTTCTCTCTCTTTATTTCCCTCTCTCCCTCTCACACTTTGTCTCTCTCTCTCTCTCTCTCTCACTCTCTCCCTCGCACTCTCACTCTCTCTCGCTCGCACTCTCACTCTCTCTCCTTCGCACTCTAACTCTCTCTCCCTCACACACACTCTCTCTCTTTCTCTCTCTTTCTCTCTCTTTCTCTCTCCCACTCTTTTTCTCTCTCCCTCCCTCTCTCTCACTCCCACTCCCACTTTCACTCTCTCTCTCTCACACACACAAACACACACACACACACACTCACACACACACACACACTCTCTCTCTCTCTCTCTTTCCCCCTCTCCCTCTAGCACTCTCTTTCTCTCTCTCTCTCGCTCGATCTCTCTCTCTCTCTCTCCTCTCTCTCTCTTTCCTTCTCTCTCATCCTCTCTCTCTTTCGCTCCTTCTCTCTCTCTCTTTCTCTCCTTCTCTCCCTCCCTCCTTCTGTCTCTCACTCCTTCTCTCTCACTCTCTCACTCTCTCTAATTCTCCCTCACAGTCTTACCCTCCCTCTCCCTCCCTCTTTGTCTCTCTCTCTCTCTCACCCTCCCTCACTCCCCCTCTCTCTCACACACTCTTTCCTTCTCCCTCTCTCTCTCTTTCTCTCTCTGTTAGACTCTCTCTCTCTCACGTTCTCACTCCTTCTCCCTCTCTCCCTCCCTCTCCCCTTCTCTCGCTCCCTCTCTCTCTTTCTCTCTCTATAAGACTCTCTCTCTCTCTTTATCTCTCTCTCTCACTCACTTTCTTACTCCTTAACCCTTTCTCTCTCCCTCCCTCTTCCCCTCTCTCGCTCCCTCTCTCTCACTCTCTCCCCCTCACACTCTCACTCTCTCACTCTCTTTGTCTCTCTTTCTCTCTCCCTCTCTATCTCTCTCTCCCTCCCTCTCTCTCATTCCCACTCTCACTGTCCCCCTCTCTCTCTTTCTCTCCCTATCTCTCTCTCTCCCCCTCTCTATCCCTTTCTCTCGCTCGCACTCTCTCTCTCTTTCTCTATCTATTTATCTTTCTCTCTCACTATCTCTCACTCTCTCTCTCTCTCTTCTTCTCGATCTCTCTTTCATTGTCTCTTTCTCTCTCTCGCCCTCTCCCACTCACACACACTCTCTCTCAATCTCTCTTTTTGTCTCTCTATCTGTCTCTTGATCTCTCTCTCTCGCTCCTTCTCTCTCTTTCTATCACTCCCTCTTTCTCGCTCCCTCTCTCTCACACTCTCTCTCCCTCTCTCTCTTTCTCCCTCGCACTCTCTCTCGATGTCTCCGTCTCTTCCCCCGCTCTCTCTCTCCCTCTCTCTCTTTCTCCCTCGCACTATCTCTATGTCTCCATCTCTTCCCCAGCTCTCTCTCTCTCTCTGTCTCTCTCTCTCTCTATGTCTCTCTCTCAATGTCTCTATCTCTCTCTGTCTCTCTCACTCAATGTCTCTATCTATCTCTCTCTCCCTCTATCCTTTCTCCCTCGCTCTTCCTTTCTATCTTTCTCCCTCACTCACTCTCTCACCCTCCCTCTCTCACTTACTCACACACTCTCTCTCTCTATCTCTCTCTCTCGCTCCTCTTCCCCCTCTCTCCCTCTCTCTGTCTCTCCCTCTATTTTTCTCTGTCTCTAAATGTCTCTATCTCTCTCTCTCCCTATCTCTCACTCTCTCATTTTCTCTCCATATATCTCTCTCTCTGCCTCTGTCTATTCCTCTCCCTGGCTCTCTGTCTCTCTCTTCCTCACTCTCCCTCTCTCTTCCTCTCTCTAACTCACTCCCCTCTCCCTGGCTCTCTGTCTCTCTCTTCCTCACTCTCCCTCTCTCTTCCTCTCTCTAACTCACTCCCCTCTCTCACTCTCTCTCTCTATCATTATCCCTCATATTCTTACCCTCTCTCTCCTTCCCTCTGTCTCTCTCTCCGTCCTTCTCTCTCTCTATCTCTCTCGCCCTCCCTCACTCCCTGCCTCTCTCTCTCTAACACTCTTTGTTCCTCCCTCTCTCTCGTTCTCTCTCTCTATTAGACTCTCTCTCTCTCTTTCTTTTTCTCTCACTTTCTCACTCTTGCTCCCTCGCTCTCTCCCTCCCTCTCCCCCTCTCTCGCACACACACACACTCTTTCTCTCACTTTCTCTCTCACTCTCTCACCCTCGCGCTCTCACTCTCTCACTCTCTTACTCTCTCTCTTCTTTCCTTCCCTCCTCTCTCAATCCGTCTCTCTCATTCTCTCCCTGTCTTTCTCTCTCCCTCACTCTCTTTCTCCCTATATCTCTCTCTCTTCCTCTCTCTCTCTCTCACACACACCCTTTCTCTCTCTTTCTTTCCCTCTCTCCCTCTCACACTCTGTCTCTCTCTCTCTCACTCTCTCTCCCTCGCACTCTCACTCTCTCTCGCTCACACTCTCACTCTCTCTCCTTCGTACTCTAACTCTCTCTCCCACACACTCTCTCTCTTTCTCTCTCTTTCTCTCTCCCTCTCTTTTTCTCTCTCCCTCCCTCTCTCTCACTTCCACTCCCACTGTCACACTCTCTCTCTCTCTCTCACACACAAACACACACACACACACACACACACACACACACACACACTCTCTCTCTCTTTCTTTCCCCCTCTCCTTCTAGCACTCTCTCTCTCTCTGTCTATTTATCTATCTTTCTCGCTCGATCTCTCTCTCTTTGTCCCTCTCTCTGTTTCCTTCTGTCTGTTTCTATGTCTAACTCTCTCTCTCTATTTCCATCCTTCTCCCTCCCTCGCTCCATCTCTCTCCCTCCCTCTCCTAATCTCTCTCGCTCCTTATCTCTCTCTCTCACTTTCTCTCTCCCTCTATTTCTCCCACGCACTCTCTCTATCTCTCTCTCCCTCGCTCCTTCTCTCTCTCTCTCTCTCTCGCTCCTCTCTCTCCTTCTCTCTCCTTCTCTCTCCTTCTCTCTCATCCTCTCTCTCTTTCACTCCTTCTCTCTCTCTCTCACTCCTTCTCTCTCTCACTCTCTCACTCTCTCTCATTCTCCCTCGCAGTCTTACCCTGCTTCCCCCTCCCTCTGCTTTCTCTCCCTCCTTTTATCTCTCTCTCTCTGACCCTCCCTCACTCCCCCTCTCTCACACACACTCTTTCCTCCTTCCTATCTGTCTTTCCCTCTACTAGACTCTCTCTCTCTCTCACGTTCTCACTCCTTGTCCCTCTCTCTCCCTCCCTCTCCCCCTCTCTCGCTCCCTCTCTCTCTTTCTCTCTCTGTAAGACTCTCTTTCTCTCTCTTTGTCTCTCTCTCTCAGTCACTTTCTCACTCCTTCCCCCTCTCTCTCCCTCCCTCTTCCCCTCTCACTCCCTCTCTCTCACTCGCTCCCCCTCACACTCTCACTCTCTCCCTCTCTTTGTCTCTCTTTCTCTCTCCCTCTCTATCTCTCTCTCCCTCTCTCTCATTCCCACTCTCACTGTCCCCCTCTCTCTCTCTTTCGCTCCCTATCTCTCTCTCTCCCCCTCTCTATCTCTTTCTCTCCCTCGCACTCTCTCTCTCTCTTTCTCTATCTTTTTATCTTTCTCTCTCACTATCTCTCTCACTCTCTCTCTCTTCTTCTCGATCTCTCTCTCATTGTCTCTTTCTCTCTCTCTCTCCCTCTCCCACTCACACACTCTCTCTCTCAATCTCTCTCTCTGTCTCTCTATCTCTCTTTCTCTCTACTTGTCTCTTGATCTCTCTCTCTCTCGCTCCTTCTCTCTCTCTCTGTCTATCCCCCTCCCTCTCTCTCACTCTCTCTCTCCCTCTCTCTCCCTCTCTCTTTCTCCCTCGTACTCTCTCTATGTCTCTGTCTCTTCCCCCCTCTCTCTCTCTTTGTCTCTCTCTCTATGTCTCTCTCAATGTCTATATCTCTATCTATCTCTCTCTCAATGTCTCTATCTCTCTCTCTCCCTCTATCCTTTCTCCCTCGCTCTCCCTTTCTATCTTTCTCCCTCACTCACTCTCTCACTCTCCCTCTCTCTCTTTCTCCATCTCTCTCTCATTGTCTATTTATCTCTCTCTCCCTCTCTCACTTACTCACACACTCTCTCTATCTCTCTCTCTCTCTCTCTCGCTCCTTTTCCCCCCTCTCTCTCTCCCTCTCTCTTTCTGTCCCTCTATGTTTCTCTCTGTCTCTAAATGTCTTTATCTCTCTCTCTCCCTAACTCTCACTCTCTCATTTTCTCTCTATATCTCTCTCTCTGCCTCTGCCTGTTTCTCTCTCTGACTCTCTATCTCCCTCGCACTCTCACTCTCTCTCACACTCTTTGTCTCTCTCTCCATCCCTTTCTGTCGTTCCCACTCCCACTGTCCCCCTCTCTCTCACTCTCTCTCTCACTCTCTCCTCCACTCTTTCTCTTTCTCTCTCTCTCTCCCTCTCTTTTTCTCTCTCCCTCCCCCCTCTCTCGCTCCCTCTCTCTATCTCCCAATCTCACTGTCCCTCTCTCTCTCACTTTCGCTCTCTATCTCTCTATCTCTCTCTCCCTCTCTCTCACGTCCCTCTCCCTCTCTATCTATGTCTCTGCCTCTTCCCCCTCTCTCTTTCTCTTTGTCTCCCTCTGGCTCTGTGTGTCTCTCTCTTCCTCTTTCTCTCTCTAACTCACTCTCTCTCACTCACCCTCTTTATCTCTCTGGCTCTATGTCTCTCTCTATGTCTCTCTCTCTCTCTATCCCTCTCTCCCTCTCTCTATCCCTCTATCTCTCTCTCTATTTATCATTCTACCTCGCACACACACACACACAATCTCTCTCGCTCCTTCTCTTTCTCGCTCTCTCTCTCTCTCCCTCCTTCTCTCCTTCCCTCCCTCTCTCTTTCTCACTCCTTCTCTCTCTCACACTCTCTCTCTCTGTATCATTCCCGTTCGCACTCTTGCCCTCTCTATCCCTCCCTCTGTCTCTCTCCCTCTCCTTTTCACACACACACTCTCTCTCGTCCTTTCTTACTCCTTCCCTCTCTCTCTCTCTCGTCATTCCTCATTCCTTCCCTCTCTCTCTCTCATCCTTCCTTACTCCTTCCCTCTCTCTCGCACACACTCTTTTCTCTCTCTCTCTGTTAGACTCTCTCTCTCTCTCTCTCTCTTTCTCACTCCTTCTCCCTCTCTATCTCTCCCTCACACTATCTCTCTCTCTCTTTCTCCCTCGCTCTATTTCTCTTTCTCCCTCGCTCTATTTCTCTTTCTCCCTCGCTCTCTCGCTCTCCTCACTCTATCTCACTCGCACTCTCAATCTCTCTCTCACTCTTTGTCTCTCTTTCTCTCCCTCTCTCTCCGTCCCTCTCTCTCCGTCCCTCTCTCTTTCGTTCCCACTCTCACTGTCCCTCTCTCTCTCTCTCTTTCGCTCTCTATCCTTCTCTCTATCTCTATCTCTCCGTCGCACTATCTTTCTCTATCATTCTCCCTCGCTGTCTCTCTCTCTCTCTTTCTCCCTCACACTCTCTCTCTTACTCTCTCTCTCTTCTTTCCCTCCCTCCTCTCTCACTCTGTCTCTCTCATTCTCTCCCTGTCTTTCTCTCTCCCTCACTCTCTTTCTCCCTATATCTCTCTCTCTTCCTCTCTCTCTCTCGCACAGACACCCTTTCTCTCTCTTTCTTTCCCTCCCTCCTCTCACACCCTGTCTCTCTCTCTGTTCTCTCTCTCTCACACACTCTCTCCCTCACACTCTCACTCTCTCTCCCTCACACTCTCACTCTCTCTCACACTCTTTGTCTCTCTCTCTCTCTCTCCATCCCTCTCTCTCGTTCCCACTCTCACTGTCCCCCTCTCTCTCACTCTCTCTCTCACTCTTTCCCCCACTCTCTCTCTTTCTCTTTCTCTCTCCCTCTCTTTTTCTCTCTCCCTCCCCCTCTCTCTCGCTCCCTCTCTCTATCTCCCAATCTCACTGTCCCTCTCTCTCTCACTTTCGCTCTCTATCTCTCTATCTCTCTCTCTCCCTCTCTCTCTCACGTCCCTCTCCCTCTCTATCTATGTCTCTGCCTCTTCCCCCTCTCTCTTTCTCTTTGTCTCCCTCTGGCTCTGTGTGTCTCTCTCTTCCTCTTTCTCTCTCTAACTCACTCTCTCTCACTCACCCACTTTATCTCTCTGGCTCTCTGTCTCTCTCTATGTGTCTCTCTCTATCCCTCTCTCCCTCTCTCTATCCCTCTATCTCTCTCTTTATTTATCATGCTACCTCGCACACGCACACACACACACACAATCTCTCTCACTCCTTCTCTTTCTCGCTCTCTCTCTCTCCCTCCTTCTCTCCTTCCCTCCCTCTCTCTTTCTCACTCCTTCTCCCTCTCTATCTCTCCCTCACACTATCTCTCTCTCTCTTTCTCCCTCGCTCTATTTCTCTTTCTCCCTCGCTCTCTCACTCTCTCTCACTCTATCTCCCTCGCACTCTCAATCTCTCTCTCACTCTTTGTCTCTCTCTCTCTCCCTCTCTCTCCGTCCCTCTCTCTCTCGTTCCCACTCTCACTGTCCCTCTCTCTCTCTCTCTCTCTTTCACTCTCTATCCTTCTCTCCCTCTCTCTATCTCTATCTCTCCAGCGCACTATCTTTCTCTATCATTCTCCCTCGCTGTCTCTCTCTCTCTTTCTCCCTCACACTCTCTCTCTCTCTTACTCTCTCTCTCTTCTTTCCCTCCCTCCTCTCTCACTCCGTCTCTCTCATTCTCTCCCTGTCTTTCTCTCTCCCTCACTCTCTTTCTCCCTATATCTCTTTCTTCCTCTCTCTCTCTCACACAGACACCCTTTCTCTCTCTTTCTTTCCCTCTCTCCCTCTCACACTCTGTCTCTCTCTCTGTTCTCTCTCTCTCACACTCTCTCCCTCGCACTCTCACTCTCTCTCCCTCGCACTCTCACTCTCTCTCCCTCGCACTCTCACTCTCTCTCCTTCTCACTCCAACTCTCTCTCCCTCACACACACTCTCTCTCTCTTTCTCTCTTTCTCTCTACCTCTCTTTTTCTCTCTCCCTCCCTCTCTCTCACACACACAAAAACACACACACACACACACACACACACACACACTCTCTCTCTCTCTCTCTCTTTCTTCCCCCTCTCCCTCTAGCACACACTCTCTCTCTCTGTCTATTTATCTATCTTTCTCGCTCGATCTGTCTCTCTTTGTCCCTCTCTATGTTTCCTAATCTCGCTCACCTTCTCTCTCTCTCGCTCCTCTCTCTCTCTCTCTCCTTCTCTCTCTCTCTCTCCTTCTCTCTCATCCTCTCTCTCTTTCGCTCCTTTTCTCTCTCTCTTTCTCTCCTTCTCTCCCTCCCTCCTTCTGTCTCTCACTCCTTCTCTCTCACTCTCTCATTCTCTCTAATTCTCCCTCACAGTCTTACCCTCCCTCTCCCTCCCTCTGCCTTTCTCTCCCTCCTTTTGTCTCTCTCTCTCTCGCCCTCCCTCACTCCCCCTCTCTCTCACACACTCTTTCCTCCTCCCTCTCTCTCTTTCTCTCTCTGTTAGACTCTCTCTCTCACGTTCTCACTCCTTCTCCCTCTCTCTCCCTCCCTCTCCCCTTCTCTCGCTCCCTCTCTCTCTTTCTCTCTCTGTAAGACTCTCTCTCTCTCTTTGTCTCTCTCTCTCTCACTCACTTTCTTACTCCTTACCCCTTTCTCTCTCCCTCCCTCTTCCCCTCTCTCGCTCCCTCTCTCTCACTCTCTCCCCCTCACACTCTCACTCTCTCACTCTCTTTGTCTCTCTCTCTCTCTCTCTCTCCCTCTCTATCTCTCTCTCCCTCCCTCTCTCTCATTCCCACTCTCACTATCCCCCTCTCTCTCTTTCGCTCCCTATCTCTCTCTTTCCCCCTCTCTATCCCTTTTTCTCCCTCACACTCTCTCTCTCTTTCTCTATCTATTTATCTTTCTCTCTTACTATCTCTCTCACTCTCTCTCTCTTTCATTGTCTCTTTCTCTCTCTCACCCTCTCCCACTCACACACTCTCTTTCTCAATCTCTCTCTTTGTCTCTCTATGTGTCTCTTGATCTCTCTCTCTCGCTCCTTCTCTCTCTCTCTTTCTATCCCTTCCTCTCTCTTGCTCCCTCTCTCTCACACTCTCTCTCCCTCTCTCTTTCTCCCTCGCACTCTCTCTCGATTACTCTGTCTCTTCCCCCACTCTCTCTCTCCCTCTCTCTCTTTCTCCCTCGCACTCTCTCTATGTCTCCATCTCTTCCCCCGCTCTCTCTCTCTATCTATCTCTCTCTCTATGTCTCTCTCTCATTGTCTCTATCTCTCTCTGTCTCTCTCACTCAATGTCTCTATCTCTCTCTCTCTCCCTCTATCCTTTCTCCCTCGCTCTCCCTTTCTATCTTTCTCCCTCACTAACTCTCTCACCCTCCCTCTCTCTCTCATTTATCTCCATCTCTCTCCCTCTCTCATTTTCTCTCCATATATCTCTCTCTGCCTCTGTCTGTTCCTCTCCCTGGCTCTCTGTCTCTCTCTTCCTCTCTCTCCCTCTCTCTTCCTCTCTCTAACTCACTCCCCTCTCTCACTCTCTCTATCATTATCCCTCACATTCTTTCCCTCTCTCCCTCATTCTCTCTCTCTATGTCTCTCGCCCTCCCTCACTCCCCCTCTCTCTCTCTAACACTCTTTGTTCCTCCCTCTCTCTCGTTATCTCTCTCTGTTAGACTCTCTCTCTCTCTTTCTTTTTCTCTCACTTTCTCACTCTTGCTCCCTCGCTCTCTCCCTCCCTCTCCCCCTCTCTCGCACACACACTCTCTCTCTCACTTTGTCTCTCAATCTCTCGCCCTCGCGCTCTCACTCTCTCACTCTCTTACTCTCTCTCTTCTTTCCTTCCCTTCTCTCTCACTCTGTCTCTCTCATTCTCTCCCTGTCTTTCTCTCTCCCTCACTCACTTTCTCCCTATATCTCTCTCTCTCTTCCTCTCTCTCTCTCTCTCACACACACCCTTTCTCTCTCTTTCTTTCCCTCTCTCCCTCTCACACTCTGTCTCTCACTCTCTCTCTTCTCTCTCTCTCACTCTCTCTCCCTCGCACTCTCACTCTCTCTCCCTCACACTCTCACTCTCTCTGCTTCGTACTCTAACTCTCTCTCCCTCACACTCTCACACACTCTCTCTCTTTCTCTCTCTTTCTCTCTCCCTCTCTTTTTCTCTCTCCCTCCCTCTCTCTCGCTCCCACTCCCACTGTCACACTCTCTCTCTCTCTCACACACAAACACACACACACACACACACACACACACACACACACACACACACTCTCTCTCTCTCTCTCTCTCTCTCTCTTTCTTTCCCCTCTCTGTCTATTTTTCTATCTTTCTCGCTCGATCTCTCTCTCTTTGTCCCTCTCTCTGTTTCCTTCTGTCTCTTTCTATGTCTAACTCTCTCTCTCTTTCCATCCTTCTCCCTCCCTCGCT
>QANY01011023.1:0-34708 GCA_003255025.1 Datisca glomerata
TAATCAATAAATTCAACAATAACAAGTTTTACCCCACGACCTAATTTTCCAATGTGAGAATATCGGTCCTCTTCATTAAAGTCTTCCTCAAATTCTTTTTCATACTCAACCCTAGGTGATCGTCTGTCCCTCCGATGCCCCATACATGATCTAGGTTGCTCGACCCGTGTTTCCACCCGATCAATCCTCTCATGCAATTGTTCCAGCCCCTCTTCTAATGTCTTCTTAAATTCAGCAACTAACGCCTCCATTAGGAACTTCGAAATGCCTCCTTCAGCCATTCCTCTGCTACTATTTCTGTTTGACATATTTGAAAGAAAATAAGATTAGTAGAAAAAAAATGAAGGACCTTACAATCTCTTCCTCACATGTTTACACTCAAGATTGAGGTTCACTCAGTGCGAGTACCTCCCATGTCCAAAAGAGCCAAGTTTCAAAAAGTTCATCCAGTTGGGCCTTAAAACGTCCCTTTGGATCTTTTTGACTCCGTATGACACTAGAAGCACCTAAAACGGCCACAACAATCCTAATTCTTATTCCTAAACTTGTATTGGGTGTCAAAAATCAGTTTGAGTATATTCCATACCCAAAAGAGCCATGTTTAGCCAAGTTTGTTTAGGTTGGGCCTAAACACGTCCCATTAGGTCATTTAAACCCATATGACACTAAAAGCACCTAAAACGACCACGACACTCAAAATTCATATCCCAAATGTATATTGGGTGTCAAAAGTAAGTTTGAGTGCATGTCATGCCCAATAGTTCTATGTTTAGCGAAGCTCATCAATTTTGGGCCTAAACTCATCCCTCTGGGTCTTTTCGACTCCGTATGGCACTAGGAGCACCTCAAACGACAAAGACATTTCAAATTCTTATCTCAAACATGTTGTGGGTGTCAAAAGTCAGTTTGAGTACATGTCATGCCTAAAAGAGCCAATTGCATCTGTCTAGTTAGGGACTAACGCATCCCATTAGGTCTTTTTGACTCCGTATGGCACTAGAAGCACCTAAAACAACCACAACACTCCGAATTCTAATCCCAATCATGTATTGGGTTTCAAAAGTCAATTCAAGTATATTCCATGCCCGAAAGAGTCAGGTTTAGTGAAGTTCATCTAGTTTCGGCCAAACATGTCGCATTGGGTCTTTTTGAATCCTTATGGCACTAGAAGCACATAAAACGACAACAACACCCCAAATTATTATCCCAAATGCGTATTGGGTGCCAACGGTCAGTTCGAGTACATGCCATGCCCAAAAGATCTAAGTTTAGTCAAGTTCATCTAGTTTGGGCCTAAACACGTCCCATTGCATCGTTTTGACTCTATATAGCACTAGAAGCACCTAAAATGATCACGACACTCGAAATTCTTATCCCAAATGTGTATTGAGTGCCAAAGGTCAGTTCGAGTACATGTCATGCCCAAAAGATCAAAGTTTAGCCAATTTCATCTAGTTTGGGCCTAAAAGCATCTCATAGCGTCTTTTTGACTACGTATGGCATTAGAAGCTCCTAAAATGATCACAACACTCCAAATTCTTATCCCAAACGTATATTGGGTGTCAAAAGTCAGTTCGAGTGAATGCCATACCCAAAAGATCCAAGTTTAGCCAAGTTCGCCTAGTTTGGGCCTAAACACATCCCGTTGGGTCTTTTTGACTTCATATGGCACTAGAAGCACCTAAAACGACCATAGCACTCCAACTTCTAATTCCAAACATGTATTGGGTGTCAAAAGTCAGTTCGAGTATATGTCATGCCCAAAAGAGCAAGTTTCGCTAAGTTTGTCTAGTTTGGGCCCAAACACATCCCTTTGGTTCTTTTTGACTCCGAATTCTTATCCCTAAACTTGTATTGGGTGACAAAAGTCAGTTCGAGTACATTCCATACCCGGAAGAGGCATGTTTAGCCAAGTTCATCTAGTTTGAGCCTAAACATGTCCCATTAGGTCTTTTTGACACCATATGCACTAGAAGCACCTAAAATGACCACAACACTCCAAATTTATATCTCAAATGTTTATTGGGTGTCAAAAGTAAGTTTGAAGGCATGCCACGCCCAAAAGATCTATGTTTAGTGAAGCTCATCAAGTTTGGGCCTAACCTCGTCCCTCTAGGTATTTTTGACTCTGTGTGAGACTAGAAGCACCTCAAACGACCACGGCATTTGAAATGTTATCCCAAACGTGTAGTGGGTGTCAAAAGTCAGTTCGAGTACATGTCATGCCTAAAAAAACAAGTGTAACCAAGTTCATCTAGTTTAGGCCTAAATACCTCCCATTGGGTCTTTGTGACTCCATATGGCACTACAAGCACCAAAAATGACCACAACTCTCCAAATTCTTATCCCAAACGTGTATTGGGTGCCAAAAGTCAAAGCGAGTACATACCAGTTTAGCAAAGTCCATCTAGTTTGGGCGTAAACACATCCCTTTGTGTCTTTTTGATTCCGTATGTCACAAGAAGCAGTTAAAATGACAAAAACACTCAAAAATCTTATCCCAAACGTGTATTGGGGGTCAAATTTAGTTCGAGTTCATGCCATGCCTAAAAGATCCATGTTTAGCCAAGTTCATCTAGTTTGGGCCTAAACACGTCCCATTAGGTCTTTTTGACTGCGAAAGGCACTAGAAACACCTAAAATGACCACAACACTCCAAATTCTTATCCTCGTTTTTTTCGGTAAATAAAAATTTTGTATAAACCGAAGAAAAAACATACAAATATACAAGGGGCATACCCTAGGCAAATGAAACAAAAGAGGAACGAACCAACACACAAGATGGAGGCATCCAAACACTAATATAAGATTACAAGAGATAACAGCCTAAAGAAACAAAAGAACCAAGCTTAATTGTCAAAAATAGAAGCGTTCAATCCCCAGGCAAGCTGAATGGTTTTGTTATTCTCAGTCACAGAGAATCCTTTAAGACTCAAAAATCTACCTCTAATGGCATTTGTAATGCAAGCCAAGACCACTTTTTTGTCCCTCAGTTTGCCCTCAAAGACTCGATTATTTCTCTCTCTCTCTCTCTCTTTCCAGATATGGTAGACAAACGAGCTGAACATAAGCTTCAACATAAGGCCCAAGAAGTAGCCTTTCTTAACTTTCACAAGGAGTCAGGAGATAAGTTGATTCCAGTTCCTAGGAGAAGACACCAAGCCACACAAACCAACCAATTTCTGCCAAATAAAACTAGAATAAGGGCAAGAAACAAACAGGTATTCAGAAGATTCCGAAGGATGCAGGCAAAGTACACAACTACTAACATTGGAAGACCCAGGAGAGGAGGTCCAAGAAGCCAATCTATCCGCGGTTGCAAGCCTATTAAGAACAGCAAGCCAAGTAATAAAGCTTTATTTAGGAATATGCTTCTTACACCAAGTAAGAGGAGCCCATCTCACTTTTTCACCAGCTGGAGCCAGTTTCCTATAAGTGTGCCCCACAAATAAAAGATCAGAGGGAGAAAGTGTCCAAATCCAAGAGTCCAAAGAGGACTCTTTAGGAGGGGGAAGATGGACCTTTCTAATTGTGATAAGCTCATGGAAGTTAGAAATAGGCTAGTTCCAACTACATTCTAGATCACTGAACTCACCTTGGTAGTCCAATCCCAACCAGTATCAAAGAGAATCCTAGGCTTTGAAAGAGCTTTGAGAAAGAGCCCCTAAAGGGTGCCAAGGGTCCAAGAGAAGAGAAATCTGCTCACCATTTCCCACAAGATTTTTGCAATACCCAGCAAGCTTGTCTCTTATTTTCAGAATTTTCCTCCAACTCCAAGAAGGATTAGTGGCAAGCTTAACCAAGAAGATAGAGCTCTTCTTGATCAAGAAAAACTTGCACCAATCCTTCCAAATGGAAGCTCCTTGGGACTTATCAAGGCACAAGTCATAAAGAACCAAAGGTATGGTTTAGACGCCACACTCAAGAACAAGAAGGAAAAGTGAGTGATAAGTCTAGGTTTTAGACGCCACAAGAATATTCTTGATAAATCTGAAAAGTTCTAAGAAGAACCAAAGAAAAAACTCTCACAAGGAAATTATAATGATTAAAGTTGTTTAATACATTGTGATACCAAGCTTAAATAGAAGCTAAAAAGTCCTAAAGTGTTTAAATAACCCTAAACTAAATTTAAAAGATAAAGAAATCCACCCAAAAGATTCATATTGGCTGTCCACTTGTAGGTTAGGATTGCCAAGATGTGGACTCATATTGCTTGTCCACTTTTAGGTTAGGATTGCCAAGTTGTCTTGCTTCCTTGTCATCATTTAAAATGTCACATCATGCTTCATGTGGACTGCCATATTGAACGCGCCACATCATGCTCCATATGTAATGCCATGTAGGATGCCACATCATCTCCATGCCAGCTCCCTTGTTGGATGCCACGTCATGATCCATGTCGACTGCCATGTTGGTTGCCATGCTATGGCCCATGTAGGATGTCCTGTTATACGGCAGGTCATGTTCCATGTAGGCTGGCATACTCCAGGTAATACTCCATGTCATGCTCCACGTCATGATCCACATCATACTCCCATTGAGTGTTTCATCCATCCTCTTTTCTCTAGCTCTTTTGATTTGGCCTTTTGGTACTTGTAATGGATCCATCCTTTGAGGTTGTGCAACCTGATCCTCATCATTAGCTCATCAAAATACAGCCATTAACCTGGCAACATCACGGTTATGCTCCCTCGAAATGTGACTAGAAGTAGTTTTACCAAATGGGATTGTTGCTTGGTGGGTTAGTTGATTGAAAAAAGCCCTCTACATCTTGTAAAGAAGCTAGCACTTCAATTATGAGAAAATAGAGGTTTAGTGGACGTTACAGTGAGTAAGAGATTGTTCTACTTTAGATTTAACTCAATGGAGGAAATGGAAAATTTTAATGATGATGGCCCTTGGCACTTGCTAGGCAAACTGTTAGTACTCAAACCATGGAAACCCAATATAGTGTTTGCTAAAGATAGAGACTTAACGCTATACCTATTTGGGTTAACCTCTAGAATGTTCCAGTGGAACTTTGGTCAGAAGAGGCTCTTGGACACATTATGAGTGCCGTTGGAAAACCACTCTATACTGACCCCCCTACAACCAAAGGTGTGAGAAAGGATTACGCAAGAATCAGTTTTGAAATAAATGTCCAAACTCGACTGCATGCCATGCCCAAAAGAGTGAACTTTAGCCTAGTTCGTCTAGTTTGGGCCTAAACTTGTCCCATTGGGTCTTTTTGACTTCGTATTGCACTAGAAGAACCTAAAACAACCACAAAACTCAAAATTCTTATGTCAAATGTGTATTGGGTGTCAAAAGTCAGTTCGAGTACATGTCATGCTCAAAAGATCCAAGTTTAGCCAAGTTCATCTAGTTTGGGCCTAAACACGTCCCATTGGATATTTTTTACTCCGTATGACACAAGAAGCACCTAGAACGACCACAAACGACCACAACACTCCAAATTCTTATCCCAAATATCTATTCGGTGTCAAAAGTTAGTTCAAGTACATGCCATGCCCAAAAAGACCCAAGTTTAACCCATCTTGGGTTTGGAGAAAGCTTCTCAAGCTCAGGAGCAAGTTTCTGCCCTTTTGCTCTATAACTATTAGAGATGGTACTACTGTGAAGCTTCTTACAGATAATTGGCATCCTTTCGGTGTCATTTGGGCCAGTTTGGGCAAAGACTTTTGTCAGGAACTTCTTGTACTATGGACTCTATGGTGAGTGTTGTCATTCAAGACAATCAATGGAATTGGCCAACGTCAAACACCTTTGAACTTATTGAGATTAGAAGTGTTCCGATTCCTCCTCCCCAAGCTCAACGACAAGATGTTTAGAAATGGAGTTCAAGTCAGAATGGATATTTCTCCCTAAGTCTAACCTATAAGGCACTGTCCCCTACAAGACAACCGGTTAAGTGGGAAAAGGTGATATGGTTCTCTAAACACATCCCAAGGTGCAGCTTTATCTCTTGGTTGGCTTTGAGAAACAAACTTTCCACTAGAGATAGGGTTGCACAATGGGACCAAACACCAGGGTTTTGTTCTGATTGTGTGTGTTGTGTTGGCTACCAGGAGACACATGAGTATCTTTTTATCAATTGTTGTTATTCAGCTAGAGTATGGGCCACACTTGTGAACAAATATGATCTACACTGCCAGGTTAGGGATTGGGATCAGTTTGTAGATTGGATGCTAGATAATGCAAAAGGGAAGTCACTCAGAGGAGTCCTAGTTAAGCTAGCTTTTACTTCATCTATTATATATGGAGAGAAAGAAATGCAAGGATTTTTTAAGGCAAAATCATAGATTCCAAGATCCTAACTGAAGCTATTTCACAATTAGTCAGATTAAGGCTTTAGGATTCGAAATGTTTTGGCACTAATGATACTAATCTATGTTTAGTGGATAGATGAGGTCTTAACCCAAGCATTTTGTAAACCTTGGCTGTCTTATGAAGCATTGATATCTAATTTCAGTACTTTACATATTACCAGTTTAATTTGCGTGCAGATCTTAAGCCTCTAATCAGGCTCTAATTTTGTATTTCCTGGGGTGTGCCCCTTGTACATGTGTAAGTATCTTTTGGTTTATACAATTTGTTTACCAAAAAAAAATATTCTAGTTTGGGCCTAAACACGTTCCATTGGGTCTTTTGACTCCGTATCGCACTAGAAGCACCTAAAACGACCACAACACTTCAAATTCTTATTTCAAACGTGTATTGGGTGTCAAAAGTCAGTTTGAGTACATGCCATGCCCAAATGAACCAAGTTTAGCCGAGTTCGCCTAGTTTGGGCCTAAACACGTCCCATTAGATCTTTTTGACTCTATGTGGCACTAGAAGCACCTAAATTGACCACAACATTCCAAATTACTATCCCAAACGTATATTAGGTGTCAAAAGTCAATTTGTGTGAATGCCATGCCTAAAAGATCCAAGTTTTAAGATCATGTTCGGCGTAAACACATCTCATTCGCAAATACCTCATTGGCAACCATCCTTCAGGAAAATCTAACTCAGATAGAATATCTCATTAACGTTCCTATTGGACTCCTGATAAGAAAATTTGACTCTTAAGTTTATTGGGTGAAGTCCAGATAAGTACGGAAACAGTTCTAGCAAAGCATAAATTAACAATCTTAAGGTTCTCACACATCCAATCTAACCCATCTTGGGTTTGGAGAAAGCTTTGCAAGCTCAGGAGCAAGTTTCTGCCCTTTTGCTCTATAACTATTGGAGATGGTACTACTGTGAAGCTTCTTCAAATAATTGGCATCCTCTAGGTGTCCTTTGGGCCAGATTTGGGAAAAGACTTTTATAAGGAACTTCTTGGACTATGGACTCTATGATAAGTGTTGTCATTCAAGATAATCAATGGCATTGGCGAACTTCAAACACCTTTGAGCTTCTTTAGATTAGAAGTGTTCCAATTCTTCCTCCCCAAGCTCAAAGAAAAGATGTTTGGAAATGGAGTTTAAGTCAGAATTGAGATTTCTCTCTAAGTCTAACCTATAAGGCACTGTCCCCTACAAGACCAACGATTAAGTGGGCAAAGGTGATATGGTTCTCTAAACACATCCCAAGGTGCAGCTTTATCTCTTAGTTGGCATTGAGAAACAAACTTACCACTAGAGATAGGGTTGCACAATTGGACCAAGCACCAGGATTTTGTTCTAATTGTGTGTTGTGTTGGCTACCAGGAGACACATGAGCATCTTTTGTCAATTGTTGTTATTCAGCCAGAATATGGGCCACACTTGTGAACAAATGTGATCTACACTGCCAGGTTAGGGATTGTGGTCAGTTTGTAGATTGGATGCTAGCTAATGCAAAAGGGAAGTCCTAGTTAAGCTAGCTTTTACTTCCTTCATCTATTATACATGGAGAGAAAGAAATGCAAGTGTTTTGAAGGCAAAATCAGAGGTTTCAAGATCCTAATTGAAGCTATCTCACAATTAGTCAGATTAAGGTTTTGGGATTCGAAGCGTTTTGGCACTAATGATACTAATCTACATTTAGTGGATAGATGGGGTCTTAACCCAAGTATTTTGTAGACCTTGGCTGTCTTATAAAGCCTTGGTATCTAATTTCAATACTTTACATATTAGCAGTTTAATTTACGTGTAGATCTTAAGCCTTTGATTAGGCTCTAATTTTGTATTTTCTGGGGTATGCCCCTTGCACATATGTAAGTATCTTTTGGTTTATACAATTTGTTTACAAAAAAAAACCTTAACAACTTAGTGAGAACTTCCATGACAATGACAAAAAGGTATGATGATATGGGGTCCCCTTGTCTAATACCCTTGGCTCCTCTAAACTAGCCATATAGCTCCCCATTTACCTTGATAGAGTAGGAAGGGGATGAGATACATTCGATAATCCACGATATGAATCTATCCGGGAAATTGAGGCATTGTAATGCTTTGCCAATGAGTGTCCAATTATCACTGTTATAAGCCCAACCCAATCGGACGTGTTTAAGCCCAAACTAGATGAACTTGGCAAATGGATCTTTTGGGCATGGCATGTAGTCGAACTGATATTTTACACCCAATAAAACTTTAGGATTATACTTTGGAGTGTTTTGGTCATTTTAGGTGCTTCTAGTGCTATTTAGAGTCAAAAGGATTCAATGGAATGTGTTTAGGCCCAAACTAGATGAACTTGGCTAAGCCAGGAACTTTTAGTCATGGCATGCGCTCGAACTAACTTGTGACACCCAATACACGTTTGGGATAAGAATTTGGAGTATTGTAAACATTTTAGGTGCTTCTAGTGCCATAGATAGTCAAAAAGACCCAATGGGACTTGTTTAGGCCGAAACTAGATGAACTTGGCTAAACTTGGATCTTTTGGGCATGACATGTACTCGAACTGACTTTTGACACCCAATTCATGTTTAACATAAGAATTTGGAATGTTGTGACCATTTTAGGTTCTTCTAGTGCAATACTTAGTCCAAAAGACCCAATGGCACATGTAGGCCCAAACAAGACGAACTTGGCTCTTTTGGGTATGGCATGTACTTGAACTGATTTTGCCACTCAATACACATTAAGGATAAAACTTTAGAGTGTTGTTGTCATTCGAGGTGCTTCTTGTGTCATACGGAGTCAAAAAGACCTAATGGAATGTGTTTAGGCCCAAACTAGACGAGCTTGGTTAAACTTGGATATTTTGGGCATTGCATGTACTCGAATTGAGTTTTGACACCCAATACACGCTTGACATAAGAATTTGGAGTGTTGTTGTCATTTTAGGTTCTTCTACTGTCATACAGAGTCAAAAAGACACAATGGGACAAGTTTAGGCCCAAACTAGATGAATTTGGCTAAACTTGACTCTTTTGGTCATGGCATGTAGTCGAATAGACTTTTTACCCCCAATACAGATTTCGGAGAAGAATTTAAAGTGTTTTGTTCGTTTTAGGTGCTCCTAGTGCTATACAGAGTGAAAATTACCTAATGGGGTGTGTTTAGGCCCAACTAGATGAACTTGGCTAAACTAGGCTCGTTTGGGCATGACATGTACTCGAACTAACTTTTGTCACCCAATACGCATTTTGGGATAAAAATTTGGAGTGTTGTGGTTGTTTTAGGTGATCTAGTGCCATTCGGATACAAAAGACCCAGTGGGACGTGTTTAGGCCAATACTAGATAACCTTGGCTAAACTTAGATCTTTTTGCCATGGCATGCACACGAACTGAGTTTTGACTCCCAATACACGTTAGGGATGAGAATTTGGAGTGTCGTGGATGTTTTAGGTGCTGCTAGTGCCATACGGAGTCAAAAAGACCCAATGCCTTTCATCACTTCTAAGTTGTGCAAGAGTGATTGTGGCGCCCTTGTTGACAGAATTACAGAGAGGATCAGGTCATGGGACTCTAAGTTTCTTAGTTACGCAGGTAGATTACAACTAATTAAGTCAGTTTTAATGGCTATGTTCCAATTTTGGGTAGGGCTTTTTGTTCTGCAAAAGAAAGTGGTTAAAAAAGTCCAAGACACTCTCAGGAACTACCTTTGGAATGGGGAAGAAAATAAGCATACTAGAGCTAAGATAGCTTGGGGTGATCTATGCTGTGATAAGGCCCAAGGAGGCTTGTGGCTTAGGGAGTTGGTGTTAGCAAATGAGGTTGCAGTGGCAAAGCATTTGTCATTCCTAATAATGATATCCAAACACTCTCTATGGATAAATTGGTGCCAAGTCTACCTCATCAGAAATAGCTCCATATTCATAGCGCCAACACTTTTTTTCAATAAATTAAAATTTTGTATAAACCGAAGAAGAAAACAAACAAATATACAAGGGGCATACCCCAGGTAAATGAAACAAAAAGGAACCAACCAACACACAAGATGGCAAACACTAACAGAAGATTACAAGAGATAACAACCAAAAGAAACAGAAGAACCAAGCTTAATTGTCAAAAATAGAAGCATTCAATCCCCAGGCAAGCTGAATGGTTTTATTATCCTCAGTCACAGAGAATCCTTTAAGACTCAAAAATCTACCTCTAACGGCGTTTGTAATGCAAGCCAAGACCACTTTCTTGTCCCTCATTTCACCCTCAAAGACTCAATTATTTCTCACTCTCCAGATATGGTAGACAAACGAGCTGAACATAAGCTTCAACATAAGGCCCAACAAGTAGCCTTTCTTAACTTTCACAATGAGCCAGGAGATAACTTGATTCCAGTTCCTAGGAGAAGACGCCAAGCCACAAAAACCAACCAAATTCTACCAAATAAAACCAGAATAAGGGCAAGAAAAAAATAGGTGTTTAGAAGATTCCGAAGGATGCAAGCAAAATACACAACTACTAACATTGGAAGACCCATGAGAGGAGGTCCAAGCAGCCAATCTATCCGAAGTTGCAAGCCTATTAAGAACGGCAAGCCAAGTAATAAAACTATATCTGGGAATATGCTTCTTAAACCAAATAAGAGGAGCCCATCTCACTTTTTCACCAGCTGGAGCCAGTTTCCTATAAGTGTTCCCCACAGAGAAAAGACCAGAGGGAGAAAGAGTCCATTTCCAAGAGTCCAAAGAGGACTCTTTAGGAGGGGGAAGATGGACCTCTCTAATTATGATAAGCTCATGAGAGTAGAAATAGGCCAGTTCCAAGCTGCATTATGGATCACTGAGCTCACCTTGGTAGTCCAATCCCAACCAGTACCAAAAAGAATCCCAGGCCTAAACCTTTGAGAAAGAGCCCCCAAAGGGTGCGAAGGGTGCAAGAGAAGAGAAATCTGCTCACCATTTCCCACAGAGCTTTGCAATACCTAGCAAACTTGTCTCTGATTTTCAGAATTTTCCTCCAACTCCAAGAAGGATTAATGGCAAGCTTAACCAAGAAGATAGAGCTCTTCTTGATCAAGAAAAACTTGCACCAATCCTTCCAAAGGGAGGCTTTATCCAAAGAGACCAGAAACCAGAAATGCTTAGCCACAACCACTTCATTAGCTAGAGAGAGATCTCTAAGGTCCAAACCTCCTTGGGACTTATCAAGGCACAAGTCACTCCAAGCCAGTTTAGCACCAGAATGCTTTACACCTGACGCGTTCCACAAGTAATTCCTAATAACCACCTTAATCATATTCAAGTCTTCTTAGGAAGAATAAATAAGCCAGCCCAGTATTGAAAAATAGCATAGAGCATGGATTTAACCAGCTGTAATCTTCTAGCATAAGAAAGGTAGTTAGACTCCCAAGACTTCACCCTAGCTGTGATATGGTCTACTAGAGTGATACAATATATTTTTCTAAGCTTTGAGGTAATCAAAGGAACCTCCAAGTATCTCATAGGAAGCTCCTCAATGCTGAAGTTGCACAAGTCCAGAATTGCTTGAGAAGTGGATGGATGGACCCCAGACGTGAAGGATTTTAAAACTCACATGTAAATACTTGCCTTTTGTAGAGCTATCGTGGGTAATGGTAGATATCTTAACCTCCTGACTGACCCTTGGCACCCACTAGGCTCTTTACTTCCCATATTTAGTTCCAGACTACTACCTGGCAGTGTATGGCAGCTTAACTCAAAGGTAAGTGACATTGGACGATGGCACTGACCCAGTGCCAATACAGTAGAGCTAATGGAATTGAGAAATGTCCAAATTCCCCCACCTCAAGTACACAAATCGGATATTTGGGAATGGACACCGAGCCCAAATGGATGCTTCTCCTCAGCAAACACCTATAAGGCTGTGGCCCCACCAAAGGATAGAGTTAGATGGGCAAAACTAATTTGGTTCAAGTTTCGTATCCCAAGGTGCAACTTCATTTCTTGGCTTGCTATTCTGCAAAAGCTTGCAACCAGAGATAAAATTGCTACATGGAACCAATAACCAGCAGGGAGTACGCTTGACTGTGTGTTTTGTGTAGGACATGCCAAATTCCACTCCGACCTCTTCATTGAGTGTGACTATGCCAAAACAATTTGGGATTCCTTAATGAGTAAGTGTATCCTCTCTGAGCTTCTAATTGGACATAGTGGATCTCATGGCTGCTGGTTTGGTGGAAAGGAAAGTCCTTGAGAGCTAACTTACTTAGGATCACCTTCTCCTCTTTTGTGTATTTCATTTGGAGAGAAAGAAACTCTAGAATCTTTGAAGGGAAGATAATAGACAAAGCAATAGTTGAGAAACTTATCAAAGATAATGTGAAGGGTAGACTCTCATCTGCAAAGGGATTTCAGGGTGACAGTATGGCTCCCACTTTAATGGATGCTTGGGAGCTCCCTCCCATCATTATTGAATGAGGTATCTCAGGTATGATGTTGTAATGGGGCTAGGATCAGGGAGGTCGAGATAAAGAGATCATCAGCAAAGCACAAGTTAACAATACCAAGCTCCTTACACCTCCAGTGATAGCCAAAGTCCGCTTTATGAGAAGCATGCTTGAGAATACCAAATAGAACCTCCATAACCAACACAAACAGATAGGGAGAGATAGGATCACCCTGTCTAAGCCCTTTAGCACCTGAGAAGTAGCCATTCAACTCACCATTGACCACAATAGAGAAAGAAGGAAAGGAGATACACTCCATCACACAGTTAGAGAAATGATCAGGAAACACCAAGCAGTCAAAGATTCTCCCGATACTCTCCCAATTCAAGCTATCATAAGCATTTTTGATATACACCTTGAAAGCACATCTGGGACTATTAGAAGGCCTATGGTAACCTCTAACCAGCTCTTGAGATAAGAGGATGTTGTCAGCAATTCTCCTCCCTGGCACAAAAGCAGTCTGGTTGCTACTAATAAGATCAGGGAGCACTCACTTAAGTCTATCAGCAAGCATTTTAGAAATGCATTTATAAAAAACATTACAACAAGATATAGGCCTAAAGTCACCAACCTTAGAAGGATTGAGGACCTTAGGTATAAGAGCAATGGCAGTAGAGTTAACCTGTTTCAATAATGATTGGGAGCTAAAAAACTCCAAAACAGCCTTAGTAACATTTTTGCCCACAATATGCCAACATCTTTTGAAGAAACCAGCAGAGAAGCCATCTGGGCCAGGGGATTTACTACTCCCCAAACTAAACATAGTTGTGTGAACGTCTTCCTCTGTATAAGGGTGGTTGAGGATATCTAAGTGAGCTTGAGAGAGCTTATTAGGGAGCATCTGAGAAAGAACATTTCAATCCACCTCCTGATCAATGTGAGAAGTCCCAAGAAGATTCCCATAATAAGAAAGAATTTGATCTTTGATAGCCTGGTAATCAGTAATAAGGTCACCCTCCTCATTAACCAACTGATTAATTATGGATCTGACTCTATTCTTCTTTAGTTTCTGAAAAAAGAAAGAGGAATTCTGATCACACAAGGCAAGCCAATCAACTCTGCCTTTTTGCCTCAGAAAATCTTTTTCTGCATTCCTGAGCTTAGTGAAATTAGCTAATCTAATTTTCTCCTCCTCTTAAAGAGAGACAACACTAGGAGAGGCAATAAGGTCAGCTTGCACTTTAGAGAGGGCTTCTCTAGCCATAAAAGCCCTTTTAGAAATATCTGAGCAAAAAGAGGCATTAAATTTCTTAAGAGCAAATTTAACATATTTAAGCTTCTTATAGAGACAAAACATGGCTGTCCGAAACACCTCAATCTCCCACGCATCTTTAAGAGCAGCCCAGAAGCCTTTAAAATCCATCCAAAAATCAAAGAACTTAAAAGAAGGCTTAGGTCTAGCTGAGTTAGCCCTAAGCTGAATAATAATAGGAGAGTGATCAGAGATACCCGGGGTGTGAAAATGGAAAAAAGTAGTAGGAAACAACGTAGCCCAGTCACTGTTAACTAGGGATCTATCGGGCTTGTGCATCTTGCTACCCTCACAAACTTGACCATTCCACCAGGTGAATTGATAGCCACTATAAGGGAGGTCGAGAACCTCCAAATGATCAAGACAAGAAGCAAAATCAATTGAGTTATCATTCCACTTGAAATCACCACCACAATGCTCAATAGGCTTAAAAATAGCATTAAAGTCACCAAGAATTAGCCAAGGCTTCCCTTGAATCACCACCACAATGCTCAATAGGAGGTGTTTTGATCCCCCAAACTCAGCCATTGCACTCTAGATTTTTTCCTCAAGAAGCTCTCCTCGGCATTTCTAAGCTCAATGAAGTCATTATAAGGCAATTTTTCCTCGGTTTGGAGAGAAGCATTAGAAGGGTCAGAAGCAAGAGCACCTTGGATAGCACTCAATTTACTCCTTGCTAGCTGAGCCCTAGCTGAAATGTCATTGCAAGAGGCCTGATTAAAACTCCTGAGAGCTTTCTTAACTGATTTGAGCTTAGAAGTCAGCTTAAGCATGGCTGAACCCCTCACCTCAACTCCCTATGCTCTTTCGACCACCGGCCAAAAACCCTCTCTATCAATCCAAGTGAAGTCTTAGGTCTGACATTGCTTCCACCCCCCTCTATAAACTTGCCATGCCCAAAAGATACATTTTTTTTAGGGGTTTGGGTTGGCATGTACTTGGATCTTGAGGTGAGGGGTTTAGCCCAAAAGATCCAAGTTTAAGCTCAAATCCAAAAATTTATAGGAGGGATTTGGGTTGCTTGGGATCAAGAAGTTTAGCAAAGTTCATCTAGTTTGGGCCTAAACTTATCCCATTGGGTCTTTTTGACTCCATATTGCACCTAAAATGACCACAACGCTCCAAATTCTAATGTTAAACACTGCCCATTAGGTCTAAACACATCCCATTGGGTATTTTTTACTCAGTATGGCACTAGAGCCAAGTTCATCTAGTTTAGGCCTAAATACGTCACATTTGGTCTTTTTGACTCTGTATTATAATCCCAAACATGTATTGGGTATCAAAAGTCACTTCGAGTGAATGTCAAACCCAAAAGATCCAAGTGTAGTCAAGTTCATCTAGTTTGGGCCAAAACAATCCGTATTGGGTCTTTTCGACTCCGTATGCCACTAAAAGCACCAAAAATGACCACAACATTCCAAATTCTTATCTCAAACATGAATTTGGTGTCAAAAGTCAGTTCGAGTGCATGCCATGCTTAAGAGATCCAAGTTTAGCCAAGTTTATTTAGTTTCAGCCTAAACACGTCCCATTGAGTCTTTTTGACTCTCTATGGCACTAGAAGCACCTACAATGACCACAACACTCCAAATCCTCATCCCAAACATGTATTGGGAATCAAAATTCAGTTCGAGTACATGCCATACCCAAAAGAGCTAAGTTTAGCAAAGTTCATCTAGTTTTTGCCTAAACACATCCCATTTGGTCTTTTTAACTCCGTACAACACTAGAAGCACCTAAAAGTACCGCAACACTCCAAATTCTTTATCCCAAATTGTATTGGGTGTAAAACGTCAGTTCAACTACATGCCATGCCCCAAAAGAGCCAAGTTTGGCAAAGTTCATCTAGTTTGGACCTATACATATCCCATTGGGTCTTTTTGACTCCGTATTGCACCTAAATTGAACAAAACACTCTAAATTCCAATGCCAAACATGTATTGGGTGTGAAAAGTCAGTTCGAGTATATTCCATGCCTGAAAGAGCCAAGTATAGCCAAGTTCATCTAGTTTGGGCTTAAACCCGTCCCATTGGTCTTTTTGACTCCGTATGGTACTAGAAGTACTTAAAATGACCAACCCACTCCAAATTCTAGTCCCAAACATGTATTGCGTGTCAAAAGTCAGTTTGAATATATGTCATACCCAAAAGAGCCAAGTTTAGCAAAGTTCATCTAATTTGAGCCTAAACACGTCCCATTGGGTCTTTCTGACTCCATGTGACACAAGAAGCACCTAGAATAACCAACACAACCCAAAGTCTTATCCCAAACGTTATTGGGTGTCAATAGTTAGTTCGAGTGCATGACATACCCAAAAGATTCAAGTTTAGCCTATTTCATCTAGTTTGGCTTAAACAAGTCTCATTGGCTCTTTTTAACTCTGTATGGCACTAGAAGAACCTAAAACAACCTTAACAGTCCAAATTCTTATCACGAACATGTATTGGGTGTCAAAAGTTAGTTCGAGTGTATGCCATGCCTAAAAGAACCAGATTTAGCCAAGTTCATCTAGTTTGGGCCTAAACACATCCAAATTGGTCTTTGGACTGTGAATGAAACTAGAAGCATGTCAAATGACAATAACACTCCAAATTCTTATCCCAAACGTGTATTGGGTATCAAAAGTTAGTTCGAGTACATGTCATGCCCAAAAGAGCCAAGTTTAGCCAAGTTCATCTAGTTTCAGCCATCCCATTTGGGCTTTTTGACACCGTATGACACTAGAAGCACCTAATATGATCACAACACTCCAAATTCTTATCTCAAAATGTGTATTGGGTGTCATAAGTCAGTTCGAGTGCATGTCATGTCCAAAAGATCCAAGTTTAGCGAAGTTCATCTTGTTTGGGCCTAAACTAGTCCCATGGCTCTTTTTGACTCCATATTTCACTAAAAGCTCCTAAAACGATCACAACACTCCAAATTCTTATGTCAAACAATTATTGGGTGTCAAAAGTCAGTTCGAGTACATGCCATTCCCAAAAGATCCAAGTTTAGCCAAGTTCGTCTAGTTTGGGCCTAAACACATCCCATTGGGTCTTTTTGACTCCGTATCATACAAGAAGCACATAGAACGACCATAACACTCCAAAGTCTTATCCCAACAGTGTATTGGGAGTCAAAAATCAGTTCGAGTACTTGTCATGCCCAAAAGAGCCAAGTTTAGGAAAGTTCTTCTAGTTTGGGCCTAAGCACTTCCCATTGGGTCTTTATGATTTCGTTTGGCAATTGAAGCACCTAAAACGACCACAACACCAGAAATTCTTATCTCAAACATGTATTGGGAGTCAAAAGTGAATTTTAGTGCATGCCATGCCTAAACGACCACATCTGAGTTTTGCAAAAGTTCATCTACTTCGGGCTTAAACACGTTCCATTGCATCTGTTTGACTCCGTATGGCACGAGAACAAACTAAAATTATCACAACACTTCAGATTCTTATCCCAAACGTGTATTGGGTGTCAAAAGTTAGTTCGAGTAAATGTCATGACCAAAAGAGCCAAGTTAGCCAAGTTGATCTATTTTTGAAAGTCCCATTTGGTCTTTTTGACTTAGTATGGCACTAGAAGCACCTAAAATGATTACAACACTCCAAATTCTTTTCCCAAACGTGTATTGAGTGTCATAAGACAGTTCGAGTGCGTGCCATGTCCAAAAGATCCAAGTTTAGCAAAGTCAGTCTTGTTTGGGCCTAAACTAGTCCCATTGGGTCTTTTTGACTACATATTGTAATAAAAGCTCTTAAAATGACCACAACACTCCAAAGTCTTATGTCAAACGTCTATTGGCTGTCAAAAGTCAGTTCGACTATATTTCATGCCCAAAAGGGCAGTTCGAGAATATGTCAAGCCCAAAAGGGCCAAGTTGAGCAAAGTTCATGTAGTATGGGCCTAAACATGTCCCTTTGGTGGTTTTGACTCTGTACGGCATTAGAAGCAGCTAAAACTACCACAACACTCTAAATTCTTATCACAAACGCACATTGGGTGCAAATGGTCAGTTCGAGTACATGCCATGCACAATAGATCCAAGTTTCACCAGGTTCATCTAGTTTGGGCCTAAACACGTCTCATTTGGTCTTTTTAACTCCGTACGGCACTAGAAGCACCTAAAATGACCACAAAACTCTAAATTATTATTATCACAAATGTGTATTGGGTGTAAAAAGTCAGTTCCTCTACATGTCATGCCCAAAAGACCCAAGTTTAGCCAAGTTCATTTAGTTTTGGCCTAAACTTGTCCCATTGAGTCTTTTTTACTCCATATTGCTCCTAAAATGACCACAAAACTCCAAATTCTAATGTCAAACATGTATTGGGTGTGAAAAGTCAGTTCGAGTACATTCCATGTCCGAAACAGCCAAGTTTAGCAAAGTTCATCTAGTTTGGGACTAAACACATTCCATTGGGTCTTTTTCGCTTCGTACGGCACTAGAAGCACCTAAAATGACCACAACACTTCAAATTATTATCCTAAACATGTATTGGGTGTCAAATGTTCTTTTGAGTACATGTCATTCCCAGAAGAGCCAAGTTCGTCTCATTTGGGCCTAAATACGTCATCTTCGGTATTTTCGACTCTGTATTGCATTAGAAGCGCCTAAAACGACCAGAACACCCCAACTGCTAAACCCCAACATGTATTAGGTGTCAAAAGTCACTTCGAGTGCATGCCATGTCCAGAATATCCATGTTTAGCCAAGTTCATCCAGTTTGGGCCAAAACAATCCCCATTGTGTCTTTTTGACTCCGTATGCCACTAGAAGCGCCAAAAATGTCCACAACATTCCAAATTCTTATCCCAAACATGTATTGGGTGTCAAAAGTCTGTTCGAGTGCATGCCATGCTTAAGAAATCCAAGTTTAGCCAAGTTCATTTAGTTTCAGCCTAAACACGTCCCATTGGTTCTTTTTGACTCCGTATGACACTAGAAGTACTTAAAATGACGACAACACTCCAAACTCTCATCCCAAACATGTATTGCGCATCAAATTCAGTTTGAGTACATGCCATGCCCAAAAGAGCTAAGTTTAGCAAAGTTCATCTAGTTTTGGCCAAAATACATCCCGTTTGGTCTTTTTAATTCTGTGCGGCACTAGAAGCACCTAAAATGAAGACAACATTTCATATTCTTATCCAAGATGTGTATTGGGAGTAAAACGTCAGTTCGACTACATGTCAAGCCCAAAAGAGCCAAGTTCAGCAAAGTTCGTCAAGTTTGGACCTAAACATGTCTCATTGGGTCTTTTTGAATCCGTATTGCACCTAAAATGAACACGACCCTCCAAATTCTTATCCCAAACATGTATTGGGTGTTAAAACTCAGTTCGAGTTCATGCCATGCCCAAAAGATTCAAGTTTAGCCAAGTTGGTATTGTTTGGGCCTAAAGACATCCCATTGCTTCTTTTTGACTCTATATGGCACTAGAAGCGCCTAAAACGACCACAACACTCCAAATTCTAAACCTAAACATGTCTGAAAGAGCCAAGTTTAGCAAAGTTCATCTAGTTTGGGCCTAAACACATCCCTTTGGGGGGTTTTGACTCTGTATGGCACTAAAAGCACATAAACCGACCACAACACTCCAAAATTTTATTCCAAACGTTTATTGCGTGTCAAAACTCAATTCCGGTACGAATATTCCATACCCAGAAGAGCCAAGTTTAATCAAATTCGTATAGTTTCGGCCTAAACATGTCACATAGGGTCTTTTTGAATCTGTATGGCACTAGAAGCACATAAAACGACCACAACACTCCAAATTATTATCCCAAATGCGTATTGGGTGCCAACAAACATGTCGCTTCAATTAGGATCTTGGAATCTCTGATTTTGCCTTCCAAAATCCTTGCATTTTTTTCTCTCCATATATAATAGATGAAGGAAGTAAAAGCTACCTTAACAAGGACTCCTCTGAGTGACTTCCCTTTTGCATTAGCTGGCATCCAATCTACAAACTGACCCCAATCCCTAATCTAGCAGTGTAGATCATATTTGTTCACAGGTGTGGCCCATACTTTGGCTGAATAACAACAATTGACAAAAAGATTCTCATGTGTCTCCTGGTAGCCAACACAACACACACAATCAAAATAAAACCCTGATGTTTGGTCCCATTGTGCAACCCTATCTTTAGTGGCAAGTTTGTTTCTCAAAGCCTACCAAGAGATAAAGCTGCACCTTGGGATGTGTTTAGAAAACTATATCACCTTTGCCCACTTAACCGCTGGTCTTGTAGAGGACAATGCTTTATAGGTTAGACTTAGAGAGAAATCTCCATTCTGACTTGAACTCCATTTCCAAGCATCTTGTCTTTGAGTCTGGGTAGGAGAAATTGGAACACTTCTAATCTCAAAAAACTCAAAGGTGTTTGAAGTTGGCCAATGCCATTGATTGTCTTGAATGACAACACTCACCATAGAGTCCATAGTCCAAGAAGTTCCTGACAAAAGTCTTTGCCCAAATCTGGCCCAAAGGTACAGCCTGATCAGGTCCAAGCTTTCTTGGCAAAGCACAATCAAGTATACTCCAATTGACTCCCATTTCTTCATTTGGTGTACCCAAGAGATTGTTGTAGTAATCTAATATATGATCCTGGATCTCCTCATGGGAAGTAAGTAGAGAGCCATGGTTGTCCAGGTGTGTAATCCTGGTTTTGAATCTATTCTTTTTCATACTTTGAAAAAAGAAAGAAGTGTTATGATCACCCAACTAAAGCTACTGTACTCTTGACTTCTGCCTGTAGAAGCTCTCTTCAGCATGTCTAAGCTCAAAGAATTTGGAGCATGCATCTCTCTCCTGAGCCTGTAACAATGCATTTAAAGGGTCATTTCCCAACAAGTTTTGAATGGACTCCATGTGTGCTTCAGCCAATTTAACTCTAGAAGGAAAATCACTGCAAAATCTTTGGTTGAACCTCCTCAGTTCACCTTTGAGTGCCTTAAGCTTCTTACAGAGCCAAAAGATTGCTGTCCCTGAAATCTCAGCCCCCCAAACTCTATCCAAAAGCTGCCAAAACCCTTCTCTTTCAAACCAAAACTCAAAAAACTTGAAGCTTACTCTTGGTTTATAGGAGTCGTTCTCCATTTGTAAGACAATTGGACTGTGATCAGAGATGTCGGGAGGAGCAAAGAGACACTTTGTGTCAGGGAACGAGTCCATCCAGTGAATATTTGCCATGGCTCTATCCAACTTACACATAATAAAGGTTCCATCATTATGCTTGTTTGACCATGTGGATTGACAACCTGAGTATGCAAGGTCCTCAACCTCAATAGTGAAAGTGCATTTGTTGAAGTCAAAGATGCCATCATCCCATCCCTTAGCTCCTCCTGATTTCTCACTAGGGGAGGCAATAACATTGAAATCTCCGGTGATAAGCCATGGGGCATGAGAAGTGAGTGAGTGGTGGGAGCACAAGGATTCCCAAAGCTTCTTCCTGATCACTTTAGACTTTGAAGCATATACGAATGTGATATATCATACAACATTAGAATGCTTAATAGTAAGCTTACAAAATAAAACTTGGTCAGTAGTATCCAAAACTATTACATCAAGTACTTTTGGGTCCCAAGCAACCAAAATTCTACCCCCTACAGCAAAATTGTAGTTTGCTACCACCTCCCAATTAGGAAAAATGGCCTTAGCAAGATTACTGAATTTAAAGTTTTTCACTTTAGTTTCAAGTAAAGAACAAAGAGAAAGATTGGAATTCTTACAAAGCTTCCTCACAGCAGCTTGTTTTAAGGAGTCATTAAGCCCCATAATGTTCCAAGTAGCAAGATTAAACATGAATGGGTGGGTTGTGGGTTTCTCCACTAGATGCAACTCCTTTATCTCTACCCTTTGCTGGGTGTGGTGTGCCATTGACCTTCTTCTTCTTCTTCTTCTTTCTCCTTTTGCTTGAGCTGGAAGTGCTTAGAAAAGGTGAAGGGGTGGAAAGCTCTTGGTTCTTGCTCACGACAGCAAGATTATCCTCTTCTTCCTCAGTTGAGTGTTGAATAGGTTCCACCCTTAGTGGGGAAGCTTCAACTATGTCTTGGTCTAGCACTAAGGCCAATTCAAGTCCCACTTCTGAGTTGATTTTCTTCCTTGATCTCTTGGATGGAATCTCAATCCAGCCATTGTCATCATCCAAATGGGTTGAGGGAGTGGTGTTTGGGAGAAGTGAGGGATCTTTTGGACATGGCATGCACCTGTACTGACTTTTGACACCCAATACACGTTTGGGATAAGAATTTGTAGTGTTGTAGTCATTTTAGGTTCTTCTAGTTCCATACGGAGTCAAAAAGACCCAATGGGACATGTTTAGGCCGAAATTAGATGAACTTGCAAAACTCAGATCTTTTGGGCATGGCATCTAAGCGAACTGACTTTTGACACCCAATAACGTTTGACATAAGAATTTGGAGTGTTGTGGCCATTTTAAGTTCTTCTAGTGCAATACGGAGTCAAAAAGACCCAATGGGACGTGTTTAGGCCCAAACTAGATGAACTTGGCTAAACTTGGCTTTTTTGGACGTGACATGTAGTCGAACTGAATATTTACACCCAATACACATTTGAGATAAGAATATAGAGTGTTGTAGTCATTTTTTAGTCGCTTCTAGTCCGAAACGAAGTGATCAATACCCAATGGGACATGTTTAGGCCCAATCTAGATGAACTTACCTAACTTGGCTCTTTTGGGCATGGCATGTACTCGAACTAGCTTTTGACACCTGATACACGTATGGGATAAGAATTTGAAATACCATTTAACTGGTTTTTTTGTTATAGAAGCTCTCCCCCTCTCTAGAATTCTGGTTTTATTTTTTGCCTCTCCCTCCCTTGGGGGAGGCCACGACCTCTAACAATGGTTAATGATCAGTACATTAAGCATGATGCAGATGTTGGTAAGCAAGTTTCAGGTGGTGTTAAGTAAGATTCAGCTAGTGGTCAATCTAAGCTTGGAGTGTCTTTCAATGGCCATGCTGTTTTGAATGATATGGTTACTAAGGGAGCTAGTAAATCTAATGCCCATGCTATTGGTTTTAATGCTCTTAAGCAAGGTTCTAATACTAGGGAATTTGGACCAGAGAGTGGTTTCGTTGAGCCTGGGAAGTTAGACGCTCAGTCCAAGGAAGCTTCGGGTTTATTAGTTGCAAAGGAGATTATTTCTGATCATTCAAAGCTTAGAGATAATTTTATTTCTTCTGATCACAATCGGAGCAAATTACTTGAGCTGACTCTTTCAGACCAACTTCGTTCAAGTCTTAAAAGAATGTAACATAAGAGGAGGAGCTAGAGGTGGTGCTTGGAGATCAACCAGCTTGCCTAGAGCTCCAAAGGTTGAAGATGATACTCATTACCTCTCTGTCAAAGGTAATGATGAGTGTCCTTTGATAGAAGACAAATCAAGCTTGTCTCAAATCGTCTTGCTTGGAGAAGAGGAAAAGCAGCTACCAAGCATATCAAAAGGGAGAGGTGACAGCTTCTTTTTGGCAAGTGGGTGTGATGTGGTCAGCTTGGAGAAAAGTGAGGCTCCAGCTCCCAAGATTCAACTTGGTCAAAAATCTACTACTATCCTTTCTAATAAAGGAAAGGACACTCAAGGTAATTATTTAATAGATAAGGCTCCTCTATCCCATCATGACGTGACACCCCTTAGGGTGACAGGTGGCACTTTCTTTGTCTAAGGGGAAAGAGAAAGTAGATGGTGCTATGATAGAAGAGAAAGATAGAATATATTTCTCTTTCCCATGACAATGATGTGAGTGTAGGTGGAGTTCCAAAGCTGGTGGAAGATTCTCTCTCCTCCCTTAGCTCAACCTCAGCATTGATTGTTAGTGACAAGGTGGATTTGACTTCTACCAAAGAGGTCAAGGGCTGCCATGATCATGGGTTTGAGCTTGGAGAAGCCTCTCTCTCTCTCTCTCTCCTAAACCAGATTCTAATGGGAAACAGAAGGTGAGCTCTTCTCCTTCTTCCACAACTTCTTCTTCTAAAAAGCTACATAAGAATAGAGTTTATCAAAACCTTTTAGCTAATAAAAGTGTTGAATATCCACAAAAAACGTTTTTTAGTGAGAGAAACTCTCCCCTCTCTCTAGAATTCTCATTTTTGTTTTAGCCTCTCCCTCCCTTAGGGGAGGCCACGACCTCTAACAATGGTTAATGATGAGTACATTAAGCATGCTGCAGAAGTTGGTAAGCAAGTTTCAGGTGGTGTTAAGAAAGATTCAGCTAGTGGGCAAGCTAAGCTTGGAGTGTCTTTCAATGGCCATGCTGTTTTGAATGATATGGTTACTAAGGGAGCTAGGGAAGCTAAAACCCATGTTATTGGTTTTAATGCTCTTAAGCAAGGTTCTAATACAAAGAAATTTGGACCAGAGAGTGGTTTTGTTGAGCCTGGGAAGTTAGAAGCTCAGTCCAAGGAAGCTTCGAGTTTATTAGTTGCAAAAGAGATTATTTCTGAGCATTCAAAGCTTAGAGACAATTTTATTTCTTCTGATCACAATCAGAGCAATCTACTTGAGCTGACTCTTTCAGACCAACTTCGTTCAAGTCTAAAGAGAAGTAGCATAAGAGGAGGAGCTAGAGGTGGTGCTCGGAGATCAACCAGCTTGCCTAGAGCTCCAAAGGTTGAAGATGATACTCATTACCTCTCTGTCAAAGGTAATGATGAGTGTCCTTTGATAGAAGACAAATCAAGCTTGTCTCAAATCATCTTGCTTGGAGAAGAGGAAAAGCAGCTGCCAAACATATCAAAAGGGAGAAGTGACAGCTCCTTTTTGGCAAGTGGGTGTGATGTGGTCAGCTTGGGGAAGAGTGAGGCTCTAGCTCCCAAGCTTCAACTTGGTCAACAATCTACTACTATCCTTTCAAATAAAGGAAAGGACACTCAAAAAGGTAATTATTTATTAGAGAAGGCTCCTCTCTCCCATCATGACGTGGACAGCCCCTTAGGGCGACAGGTGGCAGCTTCTTTGTCTAAGGGGAAAGAGAAAGTAGATGGTGTTTTGATTGAAGGGAAAGAGAAAGAAGATATTTCTCTTTTCTATGACAATGATGTGAACGTGGGTGGAGTTCCAAAGCTGGTGGCAGATCCTCTCTCCTCCCTTAGCTCAACCTCAGCTTTGATTGTGAGTGACAAGGTGGATTTGACTTCTACCAAAGATGTCAAGGGCTGCCATGGTCGTGGGTTTGAGCTTGGAGAAATCTCTCCCTCTCCTAAACCAGATTCTAATGGAAAACAGAAGGTGAGCTCTTCTCCTCCTTCCCCAACTTCTTCTTCTGAAAAGCTGCATGAGAATAGAGTTTATAAAGACCTTTTAGCTAATAAGAGTGTTGCTCATGAGAAACCGGCTGGTTCATGGGCTGAAAAGGTTAAAGGTAACCTGAAAAAGAAGCTAAGCTTAGGTTATGTGAGCTCTTCCTTTACGGAAAATGGTAATGTCACAGTTAAGCTTCCTGATTATATTACTAAAGAGAATTTTTCTAGGTGGGAAGGCTGCCTTGTTGGCTACTTTGTTGGAAGGGCAGCTCCTTTACACTTAGTTAAGAAAATTGCTTTGCAACTTTGGGCTAAAAGAGGAATTCAGGAGGTCTCGGCTGCCAGAGGCCTTTTCTATTTCAAATTTGGCTCTGTGGAGGATAGAAACTCAGTCTTAGAAGATGGACCTTGGCACCTCTTAGGTAGGCCTGTTGTGCTTCAAGAGTGGCAGCCAAATGTTAAATTCTCAAAGGAGAAACTTTCAACCCTTCCAATTTGGGTTAAATTGTGGAATGTTCCAATTGAATTATGGACTGAAGAAGCTCTAAGTCACATTGCTAGTGCTGTGGGTATCCCTTCTCACTCTGACAATGCTACTGCCTCTGGTTATAGACATGATTATGCTAGAGTTTGTGTGAAAATTTCAGCCTCCTCTGATTTGATTAAGTTTTTCACCATTGACCTTGGCCTTGACGGATGGGATCCAGTGGTGGTGGAGGTGGAGTATGAGTGTCTACCTAAGAGATGTGCTAAATGTTGCCTCTTTGGTCATGATTGTGATGCTAAAGTGGCCCCTAAGAATAATCTAGCTAGTGAGGAAGAAACCGCTAGCAAAGATTCTTCTCCCCAAGATAATAGGGAGCTTATGGTTTATGAGGAGCCAAAGGGTGAAATCTCTCCTCCCTTTCCTCTTAATACCATCCATGTGGAAGACCAAGTCAATGAATGGACTCAGGTGGTTAGCAAAAGGAAGGGTAAGGGTCTCATTGTGCCTTGTGAGGATAAAAATGAGCCTCAAGCCTCTTCTGACTCTACATTGAGTTTGGCTCCCCCCAAAGCTTCCTCAATTGTCAATATCACTATCCAACCTGGTCCTTCTCCCAAGCTCTCTAAATCAGCTTTGAAGAGGTTGAAAAAGAAGCGAACGGCTGAAGGCTTTTTCTTATTGGCTGATCAAGTTACTCAGGCTCCCCCTGAGAATGGTGACTCTCTCCCCCCCTTTTTATGATTAATTTAGCTTCTTGGAATATAAGAGGGCTTAATGGCCTTCTAAAGCAAGCTGAAGTTAGAAAACTTTGTAAAGACTTTAAATTATCTTTTTGTGCTTTAGTTGAGACTAAGATCAAGTGTAATAATTTTGCTGGACTTTCTAGATCTGTTTTTCCCAATTGGGCTACCTTTGCTAACCATTCTCCTACTAGCAAAGGTAGAATTGTTTTAGCTTGGGATCCCAAGATTTTGGATGTTCTTCTAATTGATGCCTTTGATCAAGCTATGTTTTGTAAGCTAACCATTCTCCATGAAAAGACAGATTTCTTTGTCTCTGTGGTGTATGCAGCCAATGATGCTATCTCCAGGAAGCCTTTGTGGGAAAAACTTGGCTCTCATAAGACATTAAGTCAGGGGAAGCCTTGGCTAATTCTTGGTGACTTTAATGCTATTTTGAAGCCTATTGAGCATTGTGGTGGTGATTTCAAGTGGAATGATAGCTCAATTGACTTTGCTTCTTGTCTTGATCATTTGGAGGTTCTCGACCTCCCTTATAGTGGCTGTCAATTCACCTGGTGGAATGGTCAAGTTGGTGAGGGTAGCAAGATGCGCAAGCTCGATAGAGCCCTGGTTAACGGTGATTGGGCTATGTTGTTTCCTGCTACTTCTTGCCATTTTCACACCCCGGGTATCTCTGATCACTCTCCTATTATTATTCAGCTTAGGGCTAACTCAGCAAGACCTAAGCCTTCTTTTAAGTTCTTTGATTTTTGGATGGATTTCGAAGGCTTCTGGGCTGTTCTTAAGGATGCGTGGGAGATTGAGGTGTTTGGGACAGCCATGTTTTGTCTCTATAAGAAGCTTAAATCTGTTAAATTTGCTCTTAAGAAATTTAATGCCTCTTTTTGCTCAGATATTTCTAAAAGGGCTCTTATGGCTAGAGAAGCCCTCTCTAAAGTGCAAGCTGACCTTATTGCCTCTCCTAGTGTTGTCTCTCTTCAAGAGGAGGAGAAAATTAGATTAGCTGATTTCACTAAGCTCAGGAATGCAGAAGAAGATTTTCTGAGGCAAAAAAGCAGAGTTGATTGGCTTGCCTTGGGTGATCAGAATTCCTCTTTCTTTTTTCAGAAACTAAAGAAGAATAGAGTCAGATCAAGAATTAATCAGTTGGTTAATGAGGAGGGTGACCTTATTACTGATGACCAGGCTATCAAAGATCAAATCCTTTCTTATTATAGGAATCTTCTTGGGACTTCTCACATTGACCAGGAGGTGGATTGGAGTGTTCTCTCTCAGATTCTCCCTAATAAGCTCTCTCAAGCTCACTTAGCTATCCTCAACCACCCTTATACAGAGGAAGACGTTCACACAACTATCTTTAGTTTGGGGAGTAGTAAAGCCCCTGGTCCAGATGGCTTCTCTGCTGGTTTCTTCAAAAGATGTTGGCATGTTGTGGGCAAAGATGTTACTAAGGCTGTTTTGGAGTTTTTTAGCTCCCAATCTTTATTGAAACAGGTTAACTCTACTGCCATTGCTCTTATTCCTAAGGTCCCCAATCCTTCTAAGGTTGGTGACTTTAGGCCTATATCTTGTTGTAATGTTGTTTATAAATGCATTTCTAAAATGCTTGCTGATAGACTTAAAAGAGTGCTCCCTGATCTTATTAGTAGCAACCAGACTGCTTTTGTGCCAGGGAGGAGAATCGCTGACAACATCCTCTTATCTCAAGAGCTGGTTAGAGGTTACCATAGGCCTTCTAATAGTCCCAGATGTGCTTTCAAGGTTGATATAAAAAAGGCTTATGATAGCTTGAATTGGGAGAGTATCGGGAGAATCTTTGACTGCTTGGGGTTTCCTGATCATTTCTCTAACTGTGTGATGGAGTGTATCTCCTCTCCTTCTTTCTCTATTGTGGTCAATGGGGAGTTGACTGGCTTCTTCTCTGGTGCTAAAGGGCTTAGACAGGGTGATCCTATCTCTCCCTATCTGTTTGTGTTGGTTATGGAGGTTCTTTCTGGTATTCTCAAGCATGCTTCTCATCAAGCGGACTTTGGCTATCACTGGAGGTGTAAGGAGCTTGGTATTGTTAACTTGTGCTTTGCTGATGATCTCTTTATCTTCTGTAAGGGTGATATTACTTCTGTTCATCTTATTATGGAGAGCTTAAACTTGTTTGAGGCCATGTCTGGTCTTCAACCTAATCTACAAAAAAGTCAGATTTTCATGTCTGGGGTCCATCCTTCCACTTCTCAAGCAATTCTGGACTTGTGCAATTTCAGCATTGGGGAGCTACCTATGAGATACTTGGGGGTTCCTTTGATTTCCTCAAAGCTTAGAAAAACAGATTGTATCACCCTAGTAGACCATATCACAGCTAGGGTGAAGTCTTGGGAGTCTAACTACCTTTCTTATGCTGGAAGATTACAGTTGGTTAAATCCGTGCTCTATGCTATCTTTCAATACTGGGCTGGCTTATTTATTCTTCCCAAGAAAATCTTAAATATGATTAAGGTGGTTATTAGGAATTACTTGTGGAACGCTTCAGCTGTAAAGCATTCTGGTGCTAAAGTGGCTTGGAGTGACTTGTGCCTTGATAAGTCCCAAGGAGGTTTGGGCCTTAGAGATCTCTCTCTAGCTAATGAAGTGGCTGTGGCTAAGCATTTCTGGTTCCTGGTCTCTTTGGATAAAGCTTCCCTTTGGAAGGATTGGTGCAAGTTTTTCTTGATCAAGAAGAGCTCTATCTTCTTGGTTAAGCTTGCCACTAATCCTTCTTGGAGTTGGAGGAAAATTCTGAAAATCAGAGACAAGTTTGCTGGGTATTGCAAAGCTCTTGTGGGAAATGGGGAGCAGATCTCTCTTCTATTGGACCCTTGGCACCCTTTGGGGGCTCTTTCTCAAAGGTTTGGTCCTAGGATTTATTTTGGTACAGGTTGGGATTGGACTACCAAGGTCAGCTCAGTGATCCAGAATGCAGCTTGGAACTGGCCTATTTCTAGCTCCCATGAGCTTATCACTATTAGAGAGATCCATCTTCCCCCTCCTAAAGAGTCCTCTTTGGACTCTTGGATTTGGACTCTTTCTCCCTCTGGTCTTTTCTCTGTGGGGCACACTTATAGGAAACTGGCTCCAGCAAGTGAAAAAGTGAGATGGGCTCCTCTTATTTGGTTTAAGAAGCATATTCCCAGATATAGCTTTATTACTTGGCTTGCTGTTCTTAATAGGCTTGCAACTGCGGATAGATTGGCTGCTTGGACCTCCTCTCCTGGGTTTTCCAATGTTAGTAGCTGTGTTCTTTGCTTGCATCCTTCAGAATCTTCTGAACACCTGTTTGTTTCTTGCCCTTATTCTAGCTTTATTTGGCAGAATTTGGTTGGTTTGTGTGGCTTGGTGTCTTCTCCTAGGAACTGGAATCAACTTATCTCCTGGCTCCTTGTGAAAGCTAGGAAAGGTTACTTCTTGAGCCTTATGTTGAAGCTTATGTTCAGCTCGTTTGTCTATCATATCTGGAGAGAGAGAAATAATCGAGTCTTTGAGGGCAAAATGAGGGACAAGAAAGTGGTCTTGGCTTGCATTAGAAATGCCATTAAAGGTAGATTTTTGAGTCTTAAAGGGTTTTCTGTGACTGAAGATAACAAAACCATTCAGCTTGCCTGGGGATTGAATGCCTCTATTTTTTACAATTAAGCTTGGTTCTTCTGTTTCTTTAGGATGTTATCTCGTGTAATCTTCTGTTAGTGTTTGGGTGCCTCCAGCTTGTGTGCTGGCTGGTTCCTTTTTATTTGTGTCTTTTTTCCTGGGGTATGCCCCTTGTATATTTGTATGTTTCTTCTTCGGTTTATACAATTTTTTATTTTACCGAAAAAAAATAAAAGTGTTGCTCATGAGAAACCGGCTGGTTCATGGGCTGAAAAGGTTAAAGGTAACCTGAAAAAGAAGCTAAGCTTAGGTTATGTGAGCTCTTCTGAGCTCTTCCTTTTCGGAAAATGGTAATGTCACAGTTAAGCTTCCTGATTATTTTACTAAAGAGAATTTTTTTCTAGGTTGGAAGGCTGCCTTGTTGGCTACTTTGTAGGAAGGGAAGCTCCATTACACTTAGTTAAGAAAATTATTTTGCAACTTTGGGCTAAAAGTGGAATTAAGGAGATCTCAGTTGCCAGAGGCCTTTTCTATTCCGAATTTGGCTCTGTGGAAGATAGAAACTCAGTCTTAGAAGATGGACCTTGGCACCTCTTTGGTAGGCCTATTGTGTTTCAAGAGTGGCAGCCAAATGTTAAATTCTCAAAGGAGAAACTTTCAACCCTTCCAATTTGGGTTAAATTGTCCAATGTTCCAATTGAAGTATGGACTGAAGAAGCTCTAATTCACATTGCTAGTGCTGTGGGTATCCCTTCTTACTCTGACAATGCTACTGCCTCTGGTTATAGACATGATTTGATTAAGTTTTTCATCATTGACCTTGGCCTTGACGGATGAGTGTCTACCAAAGAGATTTGCTAAATGTTGCCTCTTTGGTCATGATTGTGATGCCAAAGTGGCCCCTAAGAATAATCTAGCTAGTGAGGAAGAAACCTATCAAAGATTTTTCTCCCTAAGATAATAGGGAGCTTATGGTTTATGAGGAGCCAAAGGGTGAAATCTCTCCTCCCTTTCCTCTTAATACCATCCATGTGGAAGACCAAGACAATGAATGGACTCAGGTGGTTAGGCAAAAGGAAGGGTAAGGGTCTCATTGAGCCTTGTGAGGATAAAAATGAGCCCCAAGCCTCTTCTGACTCTACATTGAGTTTGGCTCCCCCAAAAGCTTCCCCAATTGTCAATGTTACTATCCAACCTGGTCCTTCTCCCAAGCTCTCTATTAATCTTTGAAGAGGTCGAAAAAGAAGCAAAAGGCTGAAGGCTTTTTCTTATTTACTGATCAAGTTACTCAGGTTCCCCTTGAGAATGAATGGTGACTCTCTCTCCCCCTTTTATGATTAATTTAGCTTCTTGGAATATAAGAGGGCTTAATGGCCTTCTAAAGCAAGCTGAAGTTCGGAAACTTTGTAAAGACTTTAAATTATCTTTTTGTGCTTTAGTTGAGACTAAGGTCAAATGTAATAATTTTGCTAGACTTTCTAGATCTGTTTGTCCCAAATATGGCCACCTTTGCTAACCATTCTCCTACTAGCAAAGGTAGAAATGTTTTAGCTTAGGACCCCAAGATTTTTTATGTTCTTCTAATTGATGCATTTGATAAAGCTATGTTTTGTAAGCTAACCATTCTTCAGGAAAGGACATATTTCTTTGTCTCTATGGTGTATGCAGCCAATGATGCTATCTCTAGGAAGCCTTTGTGGGAAAAGCTTGGCTCCCATAAGACTTTAACTCAGGGGAAGCCTTGGCTAATTCTTGGTGATTTTAATGCTATTTTGAAGCCTATTGAGCATTGTGGTGGTGATTTCAAGTGGAATGATAGCTCAATTGATTTTGCTTCTTGTCTTGATCATTTGGAGGTTTTCGACCTCCCGTATAGTGGTTGTCAATTCACCTGGTGGAATGGTCAAGTGGTGAGGGTAGCAAGATGCGCAAGCTCGATAGAGCCCTGGTTAATGGTGATTCCGCTACGGAGTTTCCTGCTACTTCTTGCCATTTTCACACCCCGGGTATCTCTGATCACTCTCCTTTTATTATTCAGCTTAGGGCTAACTCAGCTAGACGTAAGCCTTCTTTTAAGTTCTTTGATTTTTGGATGGATTTCGAAGGCTTCTGGGCTGCTCTTAAAGATGCTTGGGAGATTAAGGTGTTTAGGACAACCATGTTTTGTCTCTATAAGAAGCCCTCTCTAAGGTGCAAGATGACCTTATTGCCTCTCCTAGTGTCGTCTCTCATCAAGAGGAGGAGAAAATTAGATTTTCTGATTTCATTAAGCTCAAGAATGCAGAAGAAGATTTCCTTAGGCAAAAAAGCAGAGTTGATTGGCTTGCCTTGGTTGATCAGAATTCCTCCTTCTTTTTTAAGAAACTAAAGAAGAATAGAGTCAGATCCTGAATTAATCATTTGGTTAATGAGGGTGACCTTATTCCAGATGACCAGACTATCAAAGATCAAATTCTTTCTTTTGATGGGAATTTTCTTGGGACATCTCACATTGATCAGAGGTGGATTGGAGTGTTCTCTCTCAGATTCTCCCTAATAAGCTCTCTCAAGATCACTTCGCATGTTGTGGGAAAAGATGTTACTAAGGCTGTTTTGGAGTTTTATTAGGTCCCAATCATTATTGAAACAGGTTAACTCTACTGCATTGCTCTTATCCCTAAGGTCCCCAATCCTTCTAAGGTTGGTGACTTTAGGCCTATCTCTTGTTGTAATGTTTTTTATAAATGCATTTCTTAAATGCTTGATGATAGACTTAAAAGAGTGATCCCTGATCTTTTAAGTAGCAACCAGACTGCTTTTGTGCCAGGGAGGAGAATTTCTAACAACATCCTCTTATCTCAAGAGCTGGTTAGAGGTTATCATAAGCCTTCTAATAGTCCCAGATGTGCTTTCAAGGTTGATATAAAAAAAAATTATGATAGCTTGAATTGGGAGAGCATCGGCAGAATCTTTGAATGCTTGGGGTTTCTTGATCATTTATCTAACTGTGTGATGGAGTGTATCCCCTCTCCTTCTTTCTCTATTGTGGTCGATGGTGAGTTGACTGGCTACTTCTCAGGTGCTAAAGGGCTTAGACAGGGTGATCCTATCTCTCCCAATCTGTTTGTGTTGGTTATGGACGTTCTATCTGGTATTCTCAAATATGCTTCTCATAAAGCTGACTTTGGCTATCACTGGAGGTGTAAGAAGCTTGGTATTGTTAACTTGTGCTTTGCTGATGATCTCTTTATCTTCTGTAAGGGTGATATTACTTCTGTTCATCTTATTATGGGGAGCTTAAACTTGTTTAAAGCTATGTCTGGTCTTCAACCTAATCTACAAAAAAGTCAGATTTTCATGTCTGGGGTCCATCCATCCACTTCTCAAGCAATTCTAGACTTGTGCAATTTCAGCATTGGGGGGCTTCCTATGAGGTACTTGGGGGTTCCTTTGATTACCTCGAAGCTTAGAAAAACAGATTGTATCACTCTAGTAGACCATATCACAACTAGGGTGAAGTTTTGGGAGTCTAACTACCTTTCTTATGCTGGAAGATTACAACTGCTTAAATCAGTGTTGTATGCTATTTTTCAATATTGGGCTGGCTTATTTATTCTTCCCAAGAAGATCTTGAATATGATTCAGGTGGTTATTAGGAATTACTTGTGGAACGCGTCAGCTGAAGCATTCTAGTGCTAAAGTGGCTTGGAGTGACTTGTGCCTGTATAAGTCCCAAGGAGCTTCCATTTGGAAGGATTGGTGCAAGTTTTTCTTGATCAAGAAGAGCTCTATCTTCTTGGTTAAGCTTGCCACTAATCCTTCTTGGAGTTGGAGGAAAATTCTGAAAATCAGAGACAAGCTTGCTGGGCATTGCAAAAATCTTGTGGGAAATGGTGAGCATATTTCTCTTCTCTTGGACTCTTGGCACACTTTAGGGGCTTTTTCTCAAAGCTCTTGCAAAGGCTAGGATTCTCTTTGGTACTGGTTGGGATTGGACTACCAAGGTGAGTTCAGTGATCTAGAATGTAGTTGGAACTAGCCTATTTCTAACTTCCATGAGCTTATCACAATTAGAAAGGTCCATCTTCCCCCTCCTAAAGAGTCCTCTTTGGACTCTTGGATTTGGACACTTTATCTCCTGACTCCTTGTGAAAGTTAAGAAAGGCTACTTCTTGGGCCTTATGTTGAAGCTTATGTTCAGCTCGTTTGTCTACCATATCTGGAAAGAGAGAGAGAGAGAGAGAAATAATTGAGTCTTTGAGGGCAAAATGAGGGACAAGAAAGTGGTCTTGGCTTGCATTACAAATGCCATTAGAGGTAGATTTTTGAGTCTTAAAGGATTCTCTGTGACTGAGAATAACAAAACCATTCAGCTTGCCTGGGGATTGAACGCTTCTACTTTTGACAATTAAGCTTGGTTCTTCTGTTTCTTTAGGCTGTTATCTCTTGTAATCTTATATTAGTGTTTGGATGCCTCCATCTTGTGTGTTGGTTGGTTCCTCTTTTGTTTCATTTGCCTAGGGTATGCCCCTTGTATATTTGTATGTTTCTTCTTCGGTTTATACAAAATTTTTATTTACCGAAAA
>QANY01011037.1:0-36251 GCA_003255025.1 Datisca glomerata
TTTGTCATTCTGAATACATGCTTTGACAAGCAACATAATTATATTATTATAAAAATATAAATATTAAATAATTTATGTTTAAATAAATTAGTTTATGCAAATGTTTAATTGTATTAAGATAATATATACTCATGTAAGTGTATAACTGATATAAATATATAATTTTTTATTAGATAGCCTACTAATTACCATTTTTTTCTACCCTTATTACTAATCAAATAACAAAAGAACGATCATTGATGGAAACTAGTTCAAATAAGTGCCACTAAAAAATATCAATAAAATTTCAAAATAGAATATTTTTGTTCAATTATAAATGTATCATTTTTTATTTGAGACTACTTAGTTCATTAATTACCAATATTTTTTTCTTCTCTTATTGCTAATCAAATAGCAAACGAATGATTATTGATGGTAAGTAGTTTAAATAAGTATCACTAAAATAACAATAAGATCTAAAAAATGAAAAGACTTTTGAGAACATTAAAAATTTTTAAAGCATAAATATTTGCATAATCTTTATATAGATGTTTAACTTTCTATTTTATGCATTTTTATTAATGAGAAATTATCATAGGGGATTTCTTGGTATATAATGTACACTTTCAACCCATTAAAGGGTTGATTCACATTGAGTTAATTTACACCCCTCAAAGGCTTTATCCGCATCCTCATTGATTGAGTTGATGACAAAATAATATCATTATTAAATTTGTAAGAAATCACCAAATGCATAAAAATAAAACTCAACATATAAGAATGAGGAACAAACACTTATATATGAAAAAGTAAACAAAGAAATATAAACTACATGAATATGAAGGAGAAATGATGGAGAATAATGAACAATATATATTTTTAGATAAAGTACAAAATATTTAAACTACATTAAAAAAAAAGAGTGAGAGAAGATGAATAGAAATATAAACTCTCTTCCTCCCCCCACCCCCTCTAAGAAACTCTCTTATTTCTCACACTTTCTCTAAAAAGATCACTATCCTTCTCTCAAAAGTCTCTAATCTTTCTCCCTCCAAAAACCTATTTATCTCTCTAAAATCACCTCTATTCTCATTTAAAAGCCTCCCCTCAAGTGAAAACTCAATCCTTATTTATAAGCAAAATTAGGGTATCACTTTTTTCTTTTAATCCTTATGCTCTCTTTTTACTTTTTTAGTCATTGAACTTTTTCTTATATTTTTAGTTCATGGTCTATTTATCTATTTTAGACATTGGTTTTTTTTTTCAAAAATCACACATTGTCTTATACTAGTAAATATTCTTCGCGTGCAAGGTTGTTCTTATTCTTCTCTCCTTCTGTGGGTTATATAAAAAATGTGGGTTTGGTATAACTCAAAAATTTGGGTTTGATATAACCCTAAACCCGTTAGCAAAATGGTTGATTAATGACATTCTTGATATTTTTAAAAAAATTTAACGCCATTAGTAAGAAAATTAACATTTTTAGTTTTTTTGTCTACAAAATAAAATGCCAATAGAGCTCTGTCTCTTTCTGAAACTGCAGGAAGAGTCAATGTATTTTAGGCAAACCTTAAAGGGTGTTCGTGTAGTTTTCTGTAATTTTTTAAGTGAACTCAATTGACTCACCTTCTGTTGGGGGTTATGCCCTCAAAACATGTGTATTGACATTTCAATATTAATTTAAAGAGGATTAGATTTTTCTTATATTGTTCTTTTAAATTATTGTTGAATAATCTATATAAATATCTAAAAATTCCATATTTATTAATGAGACTATGATCTTGTATTAGTACGAGAGAATTAAGATCAGAGTTAATGAATAAACTTGTTAGTAACATGTTAAGTATGGAATTTTCAATGAATGAATGTGTGTGATTCAGATTCGGATCATTGATATGGATAGACATGTTAATGAATGTACTTTATATAATAAGATTATATATGACAAAACTGATATAAATTAATATCTTTATTAACGTGCCGTTTATCATAAAGATTTAATACACATCAATTCGATGATTATATGTAGATCAATCTAAAATCCTGAGTAGCCATGAACACATATGCATGTCTACTGGATCTTTTGATTCACTCATTAAGGTATGTTTGTTAATCAAGCTAGTGACTTTTGTTTTAGAGATTCAGTGGTGTGGATGGTTGGGGACATGATCTTACATGATTTTGAATCTAAGCTTTCCTAACGGATCGTATATTGGTTTCCTTAAGTGTTAATTCTGAAAATGAATGGTTATTGAGCTCAAATTTATAATGAGATTAAAAATTAGTCATTCACTAGTGGATTAATGGTACTTAAGGATCAAGAGGTAATTAGAATGGTAAAACGGTAATTTTGACCAGTTCTAAATTATGAACCAATAATTTGAGGACATAACTACATGAAATGATTATGTTAGTGAAGTACATGAGAATACTCTGTAAATACATTCTATAATCTCTAAGAGTGCAATTCCATATTTATAGTAGAGTGGTAATAGAATTAATAAATAAGATTATTTAATTAAATAGTTTAATTAATAATATGGTTTATTGAAGTTTAGGATTATAAGTCCATGGTCCCCAAGTCACCTCTATACTACGGTGTATAGGGTGTGAATATTTTCAGGACATGAGAAAATGACTAACTTGCAAAAAAAAATTATTCTGTGGCAAGTACATAATTATGAGATAATTATGTATGATTAATTAATTGAATTATTTATATATTTAAATATAATTTTCAGAAATTATATATATAAATAATTATCGATTTTTTTAATTATCGATAAGTGAGACAAAATATCTAATTTATGAAATTAGATAATTAAATATTATTAGATAATAATTTAAATCAGTTAAATCTGTTATTTATGAAATAACATATAGTTAGTTTATAGAGATAATCAGATATATTAATTTTGAATTAACTGATATCCTAGATAATTATCTGATTAAAATAAATATTTAATTCACAGTAATTATCACGTGTCAATCACTGATAGAGTATCAGAAATTGGCATGGACTACTGTGGTGTCACGTGGCACTGCAGTTATGCACAATTACAGTGGGTCTCACTACAATTGATAATTTTACAATTAAATATTATTTCAGTTTATCCCTAAAAATTTGATACGCCATTATCTAGAATATATATAGATATTATTCTAATAGCCTTGGTTGTTGAATGAAGATGAGAGAATCATTTGATCAGATCGTCAGTTCGTCAATCAAGAATTTAATTGAGAACATATTTGGTGCCAGAGAGATTTTTTTATGTGATTAAACGTTATTCAAATCTCTAAAAGAATAATCATCATGTTCTTTTAGAGAATCGTCTTACTAAAGTCTTTCTCAGTAAATCTCTAGATCTCATGTGTTGAGAACATCTAGAGACAGAAAAAGTGTCTTGTAATATTGCACGTGCCCACATACGTCCTAGTGCGTTGATGATTGACTTGGTAGATCTTGGTGTGGATCTTAGAGTCTACTGATCATTGGAATGATTTCGTGTAAACAGAGGACTGATCGGTTTTTGCAAGGACACTTGATATAGACTATAAGAGGTATATAATTCCTAACCTTTCATGTTGTAGATTTAACTTATAAATATATAATGGATCCTAACTGATTGAAAAAGAGTTTTCAATAAAAAAAAATTATTTGCTTATCGTGGCGTTGCATAGGGGTGTTCAAAAACTGTCCAGACCGTTTAGATTGAACCGGTCCGACCCGAAATTGATCTGTGTGGATGGTATTTTTATTGTTAATGGTTGGTTGGGTCCTCCTTTTAAAGGGGACCGAAAATTTTGACTGGTCTAAAATTTTCGTTAGTTCTGGACTGATCCGACCGGTCAGACAGTATAGTATGTATATATATATGTATGTAATTTTTTTAGGGTTTTAGGTTATTTATCTTCTCTCCCTCATCTCAGTCAGGCCCTCTCCTTCTTCACGTCTCGCCTCCAGCCAGCGCCTCTCGCTTCTCACTCCAGCTAGCCCCTCTCACGTCTCACCTCCAGCCAGCCTCTCTCACATCTCACGACTCTGCCTCTCACCTCTCCCCTCCCTCAGGTCATTTCCTCTTCACTCTCTTTCCCTCTCTCTCTCTCTCTCTCTCTCGCAAATCTCTCTTTCTCAAGCCTGTCTCTCAAAGCTCTCTCTCACAGATCTCGCTCTCAAAGCTTTCTCCCTGAGATCTGAGACGTTCTCCTTCAAGTTCAGCCTCAGATCTGAGACGTTCCATCTCTCCTCTCTCTCTCCCTCGTCTCAGATCTGAGACGTTCTTGAAGCTTCTCAGATCTTGCATCGTGAATATGAAACGATGATGGTGTGTTTGTGTTCGATGGTCTGTGAAGGAGGTCAAGAGTATGTTCGAGTCTGGTCTGTTTGTTTCGTTTATGCGTTATTTTATTTATGTTTCAGTTTATTGTAAAACAGGTATTTAGATTGTAAATAGCTCTGATCTCTATGATTTTGTTTATGTTTCATATCTGTATAATTTTGAGTACTTTTGGTAATCTTATATTTGTATGACTTTTGGTAATATGATATTTGTATGACTTTTGGTAATCTGATATCTGTATAATTTTTGAGTTGAACTTTTGATTTACACAATGTAATACTGATTTAGTTGGTTTAAATCTGATATGGATCTGATTTAGTTCTGATTTTAGTTGACTTAGTTGATTTTAGTTGATATATGTTCATGAATGGGTTCTGGTTTTAATGATTTTAATTGATTTAATCGATAATAGAGAGTGAGGTAAAAGGCTCAGCCTTTGGTCTGTAAAATTCGTCAAATCCGACCATTGATGTTCGGTCTGGATAATCGGATTTTTTGCAGTGTTATGGTCGGTTCGGTCCTCCATATAGAAAGACCGTAATTTTCAGTTTCGTCTAGTTTTCCTCCAAAAGTCTGACGAGCTGACCATTGAACACCCCTAGCGTTGTGCAAGTTTTGTTTTATTAAAAGATTCGATTTTTATCAAAAGTTTAATTTTTTTTAAAAACCACGCGCCTCCACGCTTCCGCCACGCACACGCTGCGACGACTGACACCCTCGCCTATGTGGCTCCGCCCGATTAAGCACATGAGAAAAATTATTTTAGTCTTTCGTGATTTTTTTCAGTTTGTTCTTTTATCAGTATGATCTATTCATTTTGATTCATTACATTTGATTTAACTTTCTACACTCATTAGTTTTTTCAGATTTATTTCTTCTGTAAAGAAATAATTCGAAATATTAACCGAATTTTAACGCAAGATGGGCATATAAGCGATGCAATGACAATACAAATACGTGTGATCCAACATCTCTAAGATTGATAACTTATTTCATAGTCCTTAAGTTCCATAGCTACATTAATACACGATATTAACTCTTTGATTTCCTTTTTAATCCAAACTAGTCAAGTATCACGTGCAATGCATGTGTCTCGACCTATGATATTTTAACTCATTCATAAATTTTGTCCATATTAAGGACTCGAGATATAAAATCACATATACAACGATGAAGAAAAATTTCGAGTCGAATGGCGTAAAGTAAGTTATTTATGGAAAAAGTGATTCACTAAATGTGTTTAATATTAATTTTCTTTCATTAAGTTTTAAGATATTTGTTTAATTCTTGTTACCTAAAATAGTTAGTTACAGAAATATTGAGTTGATCTCAGAAACTCATTTTCCTATAATATGTGTTTTATATTTGAGATAATAACAATGAGGAGGAAACGTCTTTAAAAATGAGAATTTAAACAAAATGGTTGAAAAATTCTTAATGTCATTAAAATGTTTATTTTTTTAGTTTAAGAATAATGTAGAAAACCTCAAAGGTAATTTGTGAGTAAAATTGTCTAAAAATATTTCCTCAACTTCTACTCTTCTACATATAAGATATAGATTAATAGTTACTAAAATGGTAATAGCATCATAACATAGTTAATAAATATGTCTTCTTAAGATTTGAATAGTTCCAGCATTTTCTCAAATTTGAAAAAAAATTATAAATTTTGAATGAGGAAAAAAAACGAAAGAGAAGAAATTGTAAAAGATAAATTAAAAAAAAGAAATTTTTGAGAAATAACCTAACTATTTAAAATTCAAAATTTTAACCTTTTTTGTGGTGTGAAAACCCATCTTTCAAGTAACGTGCATTTTATAAAACTATGCCAACGTTATGTATGTTGCACGTATCATTTTTAATTAGTATTAATGTCATTCACGAATAAAAGTCTCTATATTTATAATATAATTATAACCAAATACAAAAAAATAGATAGAACATATCATATCGTATGAACACTTTTTATATAGAACATTCAATCATTTATAATAAAAACAAAGAAAGAATGAGAAAAATTAAATCAAAATAAATGTACGAAGCCTTTGTAAAACACATGATGTAATAGCTATTATGTGAATGGATACTACATTTTAAAAGTTACTTCTCATCATATCACATTTCAAAAAGCATCTTCTAAAAGTCACATTCTAATTGTTATATTTCAACACATCTTTATTTGACGAACAAATAAAGATGTGACATGTGTACTTTACAAGGGTATTTTAGGATTAAGAAAAATGAATGTGGATAAAATTGTCCAAAAAACTACTCTCCTACTTCCACCTTTTAATATATTATAGATGTCGATAAGAGTAAAAATGAAAAACCACTCGGGCTTGCATGGTTAAGTGACTTTAAACATCCATGAAAGTTTAAGCTCCGTCACTTTGATTGAATTCAATGATCTATCAATATTCAATGTATGCACAAACAAACTCATAATAAAAGATAAATCAGTAAGGTTAACGATAAAATTCAGAGAATCAACTACCATTTCATCTTTAAATCATATTCTACTTCTAGGGTTCAAGCTGCATCCTTACTCAGAATCTTGGGTTTCAGACGAAAAGTTTCAGGGGGAACAATAAGTTTCCAAAAGAGCAAATCAAATGAAGCAGAGCTATCGCAAATCTATTAAACTAGACCTACTGGTTTTATGAAGGTTTTGCTTTAACGGAGGTCAGGAGTTCGACACGCCCTAAAGTTTATGCCTATTTATTGATTTCTAACAAAACCTAAAGTTCTAAAACTAACCCTCTTTTTTCCTCTTTCTTCCTGCCATTTTTTTCAAGGGAAAGTAGGATTAGAGTTACATGATATGTGTTATGGGTACAAGTGTAGAGGTTTTTAAAGTATGGTTTTCTTTTGGAGAAACTGATTTGCTCAGCTCTGAAAAAAGCCAGCTGTGCTGAATCGTGAAAGGATTGTTTTCACAGGTTAGTTTGGTTAGTGACTAAAAATTTGAATCAAACTAAAAACTTCCGGTTCAGCCAAATCATGTAATGTGTGTTATATAAATCAAACCAAGTCGAACTAAAAGCTTCACGTCCGTTCTTCGATGCATATGGTTTCCGCTTGACGAACTTAAAATAAACAATCAAAATTCGTGCAATATCTATAGAGTTCATACTGTATTTTGCCAAAAATTGAACCTTTCTTTATGCTGGGAAATAAAAAAGAAAGATCTAGGAGAGAATGTAATGGGAAAATTTGCATTTCATTAAGAAGAGACGAACGGAATACCCATGGGCATAATACAGATGACAAATTATAAGCTTCATATTAACCACAATACGACGAGGTTTGAATTTCAGGATTTCAAAACCTAGGCCATTTATCCAATCTGAGTTTCAAAAACCTAATCTCAATCGATTCCTACCAAACCTTTATTTAAACAATTACAACCATAAGAAATCAAAATCAAAGTCGTACCTTACGATTTGAATTTCTACTAGGCCAGCCATTAAAGAGCGAAGAAAACTGTTGGAGATTTCAAATATAATGATATTACCTTCTAAAATAACCATTGTTGATGCTGATTTATACAACAGTACGTGTATCCGACGATATTGAGTGAAAACCTATATATCATAAACAAACGAACCCAAAGAGTGAAAGTGACCAAAGGTGGTGTTCTCGCCTAAGGGCCTTTAATGCTTAAGTCAGACGTCTGGCCTCATTTATACCTGAGGTTTGCAAGGTGGAGGAGTGTTGGGGAAGGTTTAGTGATAAGACGCCTAACTCTTATTCGATGAGTAGGGGGTTACATTTAATGCCCATTTGTCCTTTAAGTTGAAATAAAGGTGGGGTCATTTAATGCTGATATGCCACGAGCAGACTCGAGCAGGGGCGAGGTGACTGAATAGTCACTAATCTGACTTGCCATGATGGTGATTCGACCTGACGGGTACTTAGGCTACTGAGGGGGATGCCATGTGGAAACTTCCTTTCGGCGAGTAATTATGACGAAGGTGCTGCGGGTCAGTCGAACTTCCTCGACTAACCTCATCATCCCTCGATTGACCTCATCATCCCTGCTGCTCTTGCTTGCTCTGATCAGAGTGATCCGAGCTGCCTATGAGGTGACTGGGGTAGGTCGGTTCTCTCCTTTTGAGTGACAGGGATCTACTACCCTTGCCCACCGTATCTTCGCAATTAAATGACATGTGGTATCACTTTATTGGACATCTGGAAGTGCCCATAACAGTTGTCCCCAATCAAAGATCCTGCGTGGGCATGCTCTACCCAGATCTGAAGATTCATTTCCTATCCTTCGTATGTCTTAATTCCTCCCTTGTCTCGAGCAGCTTACACTTGGGAAGTTTTGAGGTTTGCTAGAAAGTGATCGAGGTGGGTACTTGTTCATACCCTCATGTGGACATAGATGTGCGACAGTGCCCTGCATTTCTCAAAATCTGAGTTTTATTGTGTATTGGGTGTTAAGGTAATTATGGCATGTGGGCACATGTTGGAGAGGTGAGGATCGCGATGGTCGAGTTACTGAAGCGTCTCCTGTCACATCGACATGCGCGTGAGGCAACGTTTGGGTTACCGAGCTAACCCTATTGGTTCATGAACTGGCAGCATGCCTTCTGTCAAATTGGTTCGAACGTCCTTGATCTTCATTCGAGGCGAAGTCTATAAATAAGCGACGCCCCTCTCTTGTTCTTTTACTTTTCCCCCTTGCTCGAACCCTCTTTCATTTCTGAAACACTCCCCTTTCTCCCTTCGGGTGGGGAGAAGTCCTCTCCCCCATACATTTTTCCTTCTTTTTTTCCATGTTCCTTTCGTCTTTCTTACATGCTTTTGGTAGTTTTTTCCAGCATTTTTCCATTGGGAACTTTCAGCCGAGGTTTTTCGTTACTTCTAGAGCTCATTCCGTCGGGGGGTTCATCTCACCGACGCTTATTTATGTGAGTTTCTCTCTTCTTTTTTGTTCCTCGCCCTTTCCACTAGCTTTATTTCTACTTTACTCTTCCCATATTTCTGTTATTTCTAGGGGTTCAGGGTGTCGTTGGTTGAATGGAAGACTTGAACGTGTCAATCGAGGTCGTGGATATCCGGGCTGACTCCGGGGGTCGTGCAAGTTTGAGTGAGGCTCCTAGTCATTGGGGCCCGATGAGTATTCCTCTGACCAAGGAAGACTTGGGAGTCATCCAGAGGTCCTACCATCTTCTAGACTACGTTCGGATGTGGTTGCCGGAGGAGGGTGAGAAAATCAGTGCCTCGAGACACGGTAGGTTGAACTATATCTGGCGGCGTTGGAGTGTGGGTTAAGGCTTCCCCTACATCCCTTTCTCAGGGAACGGTTCTCCTCGATGGGGATAGCTCTGGCCCAACCCCTGTCCAACTCCTAGAGAGCTCTGGTCGGGTGGTGGGTGCTTTGGAGACTGTACTGCGGTGAGGACTTCACCTTGGACGAGTTAGACTTCATGTTATAGTTGAAATCCCCTCCTTAAAGCCGAGTGAATAGGCGACTTCTCGTCACCCATGATGGTATTATATCAGTAGTAGGGTTAGAGGGGTGAATGGGATTGTTAGCGGCATTCTGACATGGTATAAAGAGTGGAAAGATAACTGGTACGTGATCTTGGGGTTCTGGGAAGAACTTCCTGGTGACTCAGAGGTCGAGCACCTAGTCCCTCGGACCTTTGGGACTGTAGGTGAGCTCAAGCTTAGGGAAAGGAGACTGCTCGTGCTTTGCTTAAATGCATGACCTTCCCTTCTTTCTTTTTGTAGTGGGGAAGAAGAGGCTGAGGGGACTTCCGAACTACCATCAAGCTCGGAATTTTTATCATGCTGAGCTTCCAGCGAAGCTGCGTGCCTTCGATGTACTTACGTCGCCCAAGTCCTTGTTTCAAGTCGGGTTGTACCTAGATCCTCTCTCGAGGACGTTGAGATCGAGCTTCCTATTGATCTATGCTTGACAGATTCGAGTGCAGAGAGTACTAACCCTTATAGTCCCAAGCCCCTCTCCATAAGCCGCATGAGTTGACCTTGGTCTTCCTTTCGTCCTGCACTTTTTGTTTATGGCCTTGTTAACGTTGCTCCAATTGTGCAGAAATGGCCGAAGATCCCCCTTCCTCGAAGAAGCCTAGACTAGAGCTTGATGCTGCTAGAGAGCGATATATATATATAATAAAATGTTTATTTAAGGACCTAAGTAATCTCACTTTTTGGCTTACTACTTTTGATTAAATTTACGAATTGATAGTTATTAGTTAATACGAATGATGAATGTGTATTACTATAAAATGAAACTATACTTGACCAGCCATTGAAGTATAGACTAATTGTATAAGTTATTAATAAGAGGTTGGTTTATAAAACTTAAAAAATAGTAGGGATATTATCGTCTAAAAATATTTCTCTTATTTTAATACTTTTATATAGTGAAGTTATGAAGAATGATGAACCTGTGTATACTTATAGAATGAATATATATTTCACCGAACATTGAAGTATGAACTATTTGTAAAAATTATTAATAAGAGGTTGTTTGAAATTTTTTAAAAATCAGTAGGAATATTATCGTCTAAAATTATCTCTCCCATTTTGGTACTTCTGTCCGGCTCAGTATGTTATGCTAGGTCTATTGAGCCCCTACGTAATTTATGGAATTGTTAATGAGAATGCTTGACAAAATGTACATTTTATACTTCAAATTCTATTGAAATTTAAGTCCCGAAAACCTAAATTTTCCAATTAAATTCTCATACCATTTAAAATGGTACAATATTCTGTTTTTGGTCCAAACAAAAGTTTTATGCTATTCATGACAACACAATCAATCATGTTTGACGAAACTCAGCGAAGGGTCGAGCATGCTCGACAAACCGTCTCATACAATTTTTAACGGGGATGAATAATCTCCATCCACCATTAACGTAGACGAACCTTTCAGTCCCGAGTCTACTATTAATGCTGCTGAGCCATTTCAAACGACTATTAATAACACTGCCGCAGTGTTCAAGACAAGCATTATTCAAGAAGTTTGCTTCTTGAATAGCGTTTATGTTCAAATGAAACCAATCATTTACAAATTAATTTATGATAAAACTTATTGTAATTAGATCATCAAGAAGTTTGCTTCTTATTATCGTACTTTTTCCTGTCATTGAAAAATGAACAAAAATTTTCACTAACATACGACCAAACTTTAGAAACAACCAAATAGATAGAGATATATGTAGGAGGTTACACAATCTAAAAAACGTGAGAAAAATTACTCAATGGCGTCTAACTCGATGTCAAACACCAAAGATTCAAGCCCTAGCAAAGGCTGAGGTATATATATATATAGTGGCAGTTTATCAACTTATATTTCTGAATTTGAAAGCAAACTTACGTACTTTTCCCTTAGATAAAATCATAATATTAACAACTTCACGTAATTGTCTTTTTCTCTCTGCCTAAAAGTAAAGCCAATCTATATCGTATTCATGTTTGGCTTCACTTCTTTTGTCTTCTTTAGGTGAAATATTATGTTCAGTTATCTCATTTAATACAATCCATACTAAGTACATGAATTAATGCAATATTAATATAGTTTAAATTCATGAGTTGATAGTTATTAATTAACACGAATGAATGTGTATAACTATAAAATGAACCGTCATTAAAGTATGAACTAATTGTAGAAATTCTTAAGGGAAGATAGCAAGAAAAAACAGGTTTCGGGGTGGAGTTGTAAAATGGCCGAAATTTTTTTATTTGTAAATATGGCCGAAATATGGCCGTTGTAATTAATTTAAGGGGAGGTAGGCTCATAAAAATTTAAAAATTAGTAGGGATACCATCGTCTAAAACTATTTCTCTCATTTTGGAACTTTTATACATAGAAATTATGATGATTGATGAATGTGTATAACTACAAAATGAACCTTCACTTCACCGGCTATTGAATTATGAACTATTTGTAGAAATTTTAAAAATTAGTAGTATAAATAGATAGATATAGAGAAAAAACTTACATTTTTATGAAATTATTAGACCTCAGCGGTGAAAGAAGCTCCTATTCACTTAGCCAAAAGCATAGTAATCTAGTGTTTTTCTTCTCTAAATATATTAATAAAAAAAATTGAGAAAATTATTAATTTGATTATCGTAGTTTCCCTCAAATTTTAATTTGATCATCGCAGTTTAAAATTTTCAATTTTACTTAACATTTCAATGTGATAATTCTTTATTCTTTCTTAATAAACTTTGACAAAATTGTTGGTGTGTTGTGTTATCTATATGCCTGTCACGTTATCTACATTTCAATGTAAATGTAGCACAAACGTCATTGGATTGCGTTTGCATCACCTTTTATTCCCTATTTTTTTAGACAAATTCTATTCTATTTTATTCCCTGTTATGCCCGTCATGTATGTGTAAAGGGATTGTCCCTCTACTGAATTCAGATTTTAATAAGAAATAATAAACAACAAGCTAGGAGATTATAGGCATTTTCTTCCATTGCCGTTTTACAATCATTTAGTTGTGCTATAATGAATATTTATTGTGATAATGGTAGTTGATCAAACCACAAAGATAATTGTAACCGTCTCTCTTTTCAGTATCTTTCCACGTCACCTTCTTCAGTTTGACTAACTGCCACCCTGACAATCCCTTACTTTTCCGTCTAACCAACCATGTATCTTTTCCCCTGTTTTATATTATGATATAAGTCGTTGATGCAAAACACTAATCTATTGATTTGTCATTCATTAGTGTCTGATGATATCATGATTCCCATCATTACTTTCTGCTCTTGCGCTGTTTCACTTCTTCCAATGACATCATTGGCTTTCTTGGACGAAGGGGACGTTCTCACCTATTCGGATTATGCCCTTAGGTTGCCTTCTACCCTTATGCCACGTGTTCATGTCCGTACAAGGTTTATTGTTGCACGTCATTTCCCATTTTGACAGTTATTATTTAAACCTTCGAATCCACCGTTTGGCGTCCGAAGTAACTTTACTTAAAGGTTTTTGCCCCATTTTCTTCCTATGCAACCTTTATCCAGTAAGTCTCTTGCTTCGTCTTCTTTGCTCTACTATTTTTTAATGGCTTCTTCTTCATTTTCTCCTATTATTCCTAGGATTAGAAACAAAGATGAATTCAATCGGTTTGTTTCCCGATACCATAGAGCCTTTCCCGGTGAAGTTTCATGCTCTTACTTCGACGGCGACCTTATTAGTCCCTATTTTCATCCTAGCATCCTAAACTTTAGGACCATGTATATCACTTTAGGTTTTAGATTTTTCCTATGTTTCTCCTCTTTTTCAAGCATTTTCCCATTACCATGACATTTCTCTCGCACAATTTACCCCCAAAGATATATAGGAATTTGCTTGGTTTTGAGTCTTTAAACTGTTTGTTTGGTTTAGATTTAGGTTTGAATGAATTTCACCTTTTTATTCCATTAGGGAAAAGAATGGCAACTATTATGCTGCCCACGAAGTGGCCTGACCGGTGGTCCACTCATATTGGAATTTTCGAAAGGCGACAAATGGAGTGACTATATCCCTCTCCAGTCCTTTCTCTTTTTTTTTTCATGTCCTTCTTTCCTTTACTAATGATTCTTCTTTTCCTTTGGCAGCAAGAGGAAGAACATTCATCCGTTCGTCACCCTAGACGACAAAGCTAAATTCATTGTTTTTATAGCATTCGCACCCATGACTTGAAATGGTTACTAGATCTTGAATGGGAACTTTCTTTCATCGTCCTACCTCATAAGACCTTAGCTCTTCCCACTGTCATTCACGGACAACCATCTTTACCTCCTGCTTCTAATGCTTCCTCATCTACTTCACCATATCTGCGCAATGTGCGCCGCAGGCTAGCCTCTGATTCGTTGCCTGTTACTTCCTTAAATTTCTTCTCCTTTGTTTACTCCGGCCATTCGGCCTTCTATCCAGCTATAATTTTCTGCCTCAATGTCGTTTATCCTAGTGGGGCCTTTGTTTCTAGACTTAAGGTTGGGTAATTCTGAGGCTGTCCAACTTTGGTCTCTTTTCCCTTTGGGTTCTAACACGAGGATTCCTTTCGAAGTCAACTTATTGATGGAACTGAGATGTCTCATTAGATTATGTGTCACCTCCAATTCTCGATCAACTCTGGTCAACTCAGGGAGGAATCTGCCGAAGCCCTTAAAAAAGGGATCAACCATAGTCTTCTTCAGGTAACCATTTACATTTCCATTTTCCATGATTCGTAACTTTTTGCTTACTTACATATGCATTCTTTATTTCAGGCTGCCCTTTATCACAATACCATCACTGTCAAACTTAACAGCATTATACGGTAAGATGGTTAGGCACGAACAAGAGGTGTCTAACCTTAAATGTCTGTTGGCTGCCAAGGACCTGGATCTTGGGGAGGTGAAGAGTGAAGCTGAGCTGCCAAGCCCAAGGTTATTGAGGTGAGGGTAGACACTGACACACGCACTCAGGAAGCCGTTCGTGAGGTTTGTGAGTAGCTGGAAGCTTCGTCTGCTAAGCTCAAGGTTATTGAGGTGAGGGAAGAGGCTGATGCACGCTCTCAGGAAGCCGTTCATGAGGTTTGTGAGTGGCTGGAAGCTTCGTCTAGTGAAGCATAGAAGAAGAATGAGGAGGAATCCTAGGAGCTTTATACTGCTCAGTTTAGGCTGCTAGAAAAGGAGGCTTACACCATCGGGTACCTTGATGGTTGTCACAACGTGCATGCACGATTGAAAATTTATTTTGAAAAAAGGAAGAAATTTAAAGTTGTCACCAATCATTTTAGGATGTGATTAGCCACCCAACAAAATATTTGGTCTACGAAAACTCAAAGTTGGTTAGAGAGTCATTTGTGTGTGGGGAATGTATTAGCACCCCACAACACTCATTATTGAAATGGTTACCAAATTTAATGAAATGCTATCCAAATTATATTTTAAAATAAGATTAAAGAAATTCATTTTTTAATGTCCCATTAGGAATGGCCTTTAATGAGTGGTACAAAGATCATTGAAAAGATATTTTTTTACTTTTTATTATATTTTTTTTTAAATCAAAGCATTCTCGGTCTCCCAAGAATAACTCTTCACCTCAGTAAGTCGAGAAGTTTGGTAACTCAAAAATCTCAAAGTCCTCCATCGATTTTTTTCGTGAAAACTAAATAATGAAAACAAAATTTAAATCTAATAATTAATGTTTTAATCGATACATATACAAACACTAACTCTATTAATAAGAGACTAAGATAAAAATCACATTATAAGCATGACAATATGACAATGATATATAAATAAATAATAAATAAGAAGAAGAACAATTATAAAAAAGGGTAAAAAGAGAAGTTAATAAAAGGATAAAAATGTATGATAAATTTTAAGAAAATGTGTAAAGTAAAAAAGAAGAATATGTAGGACATGTTCTAAGGAGGAAACAGATAAAAAAGAAAGGAGAAATTGAAAGCAAATAATATATATATATTTCCTTCTTCATTCTTGATTGGGCTAATAGAAACTGAGTTTTTTCTCTCTATGACCAGGAACAAAGTGAAAATCAAGAAGAAAATGTGCTTTTGCTATTTCAGCAGGGGTTTTTAGATGACGGAATGGGAGCTCAATGTGAAAGAGATTCTTAGTTGGCATTTTACAAAGATAGGGAGTCAACTTTTTGTATTTTTTTAATTGGTTGATTTACTAATTATGCATCAAAAGGCCGAATGATTGCAAATGGGTCAAATTGGTTGACTAAGACTATTTGATAGTTAGGTCTGATGGACTCAAGTATTGTCATTTGGTTAGGAATGGAGGACTCTTCTTTAACTTAGGCCTTGAGGGCCAATTGTGGAATTGATGACTTTCCCTTGACTCCTACTTTGGAGGCTTGGGGCCTAGACCCCATTTTGACTGCCCTGTAAAAATTCACAAGTAAGAAAATCAGGGATTGAATTATTAATTTCTTTAATGAATTCAATATCAAAATAAAAAATACTAAGAATAGATTGTCATCTAGCAAAAATCTATTTGGAAGTAATATTTTTAACATCCTGTTCCAAAAAATGCTTTGCAGATTTGAAATCAATTTTTAATAGAAATTTCTGATTTAAAAAATCATCCTAGAATTTTAGAATGCATAATACAACTGGCAGGATTTCTTTTTTATTGTAATATAATTTATCTGTGATTGTGTCCAGAATCCAGATTTTATATCAAACTTAGAGAATACTACTGCATCTCCAAGTCTATTTATTAAGTCTCTTTTGTTTGATATTGGATATCTGATCCATTCTAGAACATAATTAAGGAGCTTATAATTTATTACTACACGAGAAACTCCTTGTTCAATTTCACTAGCCTTTTTTACGCAAAAGGCCGAGCAGGACCAAAGAGATTTGCTCCTTCTAATGATATTCTTATTGAGAAGTTCTACAATTTCTTTTTTACAGAACTCAAGCATTTCAGAATTAATCTGAATTTTCCTTGACTTTGTTGGGATATTCTTCTCATCAAATCCCTTAATGTAAGGCAGTCTGGCAGTATGTTGCTTCTTGTGCCAGAAAGCATTAGGAGCATCAGAGTAAAATTCTTTACAGATTTTTTGTTCAAATATTTTAATTTTGTTTTGAAGGGAAGAACTTTGAAGTTATTCTTCAATTTTTTTGAATTTTAATTCATCCTGTAAAAAACACAATTATTTTTCTTTACAAGAAATTAGTTTCTGTAATTGGAAATTGATTTTTCTTTTAAAGTTTGAAACTTTTCATCTTGAGGAAAAGAAAAAACTTTGAATTTTATAGGATTATTCATGACATAGGTAATGATTCCATCATATTCCGTTGAAAACAGATATAACAAAAAAAAGAATGGTAAACCTAAAATAATTTTGTCAGTCATTTTTTATTAAGACATGAAATTTTGAAACATACATTGTCCTGGAAAATATGGATTGTGGGCATCTCATAATTTATATGCATTCGAGTACCAATTGCAGAAGACAAAGATTCTTTCGTCTTCTTGAAGTACTTGGTAGAAATGAGTCATTCCTGCATAAAATTTAAATCTGCTCTTGAATCAATAAGAGCCATTATCGTGAAATTAAAATCTTGAATAATTATTCTGATCATTATATGCCGTTTTTTATTTTGATGTGATTGAGAATTTGGATGAAGTTATCATCATTTTGACTGCTAACAATAGATTCTTTAACCTCATTATTAGAAATTAAAAATTTACTAGGTTCACTAGATTCTTGCTTATTAATTAAATTCTCTACTTTTAAAAGGTTTAGTTCTTCTTTCATTTCCGTGTTTGAATTTTTTAATTCTTTTATTTCAAGTTTAATATTTTTAATTTCTTTTTGACGTTCCTGTAAGGTAACTTATTTTTCCTTTCCTTTAATTTTATTAAATTTTTTAAGGGTTTGTGAAAGGCTTACAGTATTGTTATTATTATCCTTAGTATTTTCTTTACTTAAAATTATTTTTCTAAGTCTCTCCAGATATTCTTGTTTTAATTCTGGATTCTCAATTTTACTAATTAAGTCTAATAAGAGGTTTTCTTTTTTCTCATTTTTGTTTAAGACATTAATTTTTTGGCAACAACTATCCCCTCTGCAATTGCCTTTGGTATCAATGCCAAACCTGGTGGGGATAATTATTGTTACTACTTCAATTCTGCATAATTAAACTATTCACCGCCTATTATAACTGGTTATTGTTATTATTGTTGCTTAATTGCTTATATCTAATGTCACTCTCCGCCGAAGTGACTGGTTATTCTTACAATTGATTTTTTCTTTCTATTATTTATTTATCTAATCTGAAATCTGTTTTATCAGATGCTGATGTATCAGCTTTTATTAGATTAGCTTCAGGTACCTTAATAAGACCTCTTAGAGATGTAAATCCCGAGGGTAGGGTGATTGTATGGGCAAGTTGGAGAAGAGCGACCACAATAGGATGTTGAAGAAGTTACCACAACAGATTAGTAATCAAAATATACTATAAAATATTTAATCATTAGAATAATTTAGTTAGTTGAGCAATGAGTAGATTATTTAGAAATGATTCTTCTAGTTATAATATGTTTACAATAACTTCAATACATGGCATAATAAATGAGGAACACTTTGAATTAGCAGATATCAAGTAGATCATAGGGTATGGGATATACCCAAAATCCCTAATAAACATATTTACAAATCAACATGGTCTGTTGCTTCCTTCAAGCCTCAGCATCCTGTAAAAATAATTGAAAAAAATATATGTTCTTGAGAAAGAGCATGAAACTTGCCAATTACTTTCCCCCGATGCAATAAAGCATCACATTCAAGAATGATATAATATCCTTCATTTTGGTTTAGTCCAGATTAGAGTTAAGCCCCTCACAAGAAGATGCCTAAATACATCTGTCTTATTAGCCTTGCGAGATGTAAGATTTATAAATTTTAATGATAGAATTTTAAGATTAATTGAATTCTCACTCTGTAATGGTCCAATTCACTTTGATTGATTCCCTGATTTGTCTTTTAGTATAACAGATCTCCATATTTTAAATTCATTAACTTTAAATATTAAAATTAATGGTTACCAAATCCTAGAAGGTACCCAACCTCTATCTTTAATCTTCAAAATTCATTACAAAGTTACTAAAACAAATATGAATTTTCGAGCCATCAATAGGAGTCCAAATAATCAAACCCTACTGATCCAATCTAGCCAAAGTAATGGCAATATTAGAGTTCCTAAAATAATTAGGTGGTCTAATATTACTTTGCCTTCAAATGGGCTTTTAACTAATGAGAATCAATCTACTCCAATTCAAAGACCAATTGAAGATGTAGATTACAGCCAGCAGTACATGGGTGGTACTGTTTAAATAAACTTTCAATCATCTTCTAGCTCTAGTCCACAAATTTGGGAGTTTAGCTAGTCTAGTACCCCTAGAGATTTCTTTTCTGGATCATCCATTAATAATGATCAAGATCTTAGGATTCAAATATTAGAACAAGAATTCAAAAATAAAAAATTTAAGACTCAAAGGCATAGCCACAATTTTCCAAGATAGTCAGTCAGTCATTGATAATAAGTCTTGACAATCTGAAGAAGTTGAAGCTCCCACTAAAAAGGATTTCCATGGAAACATTCATCCTATTAATCCTCAACTCTTAGTCCTGAATATAGGAACCCTGAGTCAAGAATATAAACCAGATTGAGAAATGATAACCTAACACAATAATAACTCAACTAATCTTGATAGACATAATATGTTCAGAGAAAAATACAATATGGATCAAAGAAAATTTATACTTGTTGAATGGTAGCATTCATGCAAGAATTTAGAGTTGATCGAGGATATTTATGAAAAAATATCAAAGCAATTTCAAAATATAAATGGGTCAAGGAAGACTCGAGTATAGTGTCTGCTAGTCATCATCCTCCTAAGAAAATTATGACTAATCATAAAAATTCTTTAATCACCACTTCTCCTTTCAAGGCTACAAAGGAAGAAGAACCAAATAAAAAAAGTAGTTGAACAACTTAATTACACCAATTAGAGTCTAATTAGAATAGGTAAACAATTAGACAAAATTGAGAATAAGGTTGATGATCTTCATTAACCGAAAACTAATGAAGCTCTGAAAGAAAGACCTTTAATAAATCTTTTAGACAAAACCACTTTGAATAGTATTCCCATTAATAAACAGATTGATAAAGTGCTTCAAGAATTAAAAAATAAATCTGTAGAATCATCTTCTTCTGTTAAGGTTATTAACCAATACAGTAGTTCCAAGTCAGATAGCCATATGACAGAATCCTCCTATGAGTCATCCATAGTCCATGAATCTTAAAAAATTAACAATATCGAAAATATATTTAAGAATTTAGAACTTAATAAAATAGAAAGAAAATGGCATAAGAAGCCTATGCCACTAGTTATACAAATTACTGAAACTTCCTTTGTTAATTAATTTTCTATATCTGCAGAGAAATTATACGAATGAAATATTGATGGACACTCTGAGCATGAAGTTCTCAATAAATTATAACACATGGCAGTGGTAGCTAACAACTATATCACCACAATTTGCCTCATACTGAGGTAATCAAACTTTTAGTCACATGATTTATAGGAATGCTTCATTCCTGGTGGAAAAAACATCTCACAGAAGAATCTAAAAATTTCATCATTTTAACAGTTAAGATTGATGCTGAAGAAATCCCAATCATACCAAGTACTTCAAGAAGATGAAAGAATTTTTGTCTTCTGCAAATGGTACTCGAATGCATGTAAATTATGAGATACTCACAGTCCATATTTTCCAGGACAATATATGTTTCAAAACATCATTTGTCTTAGTAAAATATATGATTGACAAAATTATGTTTAGGTTCACCATTCATTGCCTTGTTATATCAATTTTCAACAGAGTATGATGAAATAATTACCTATGTCATGAATAATCCTATAAAATTCAAATTTATTTCTTTTCCTCAAAATGAAAAGTTAAAAACTTTAAAAGAAAAATCAATTTCCAATTGTATAAATCTAATCTCTTAACTCCTCGTTTAGTAATCAATTGTAAACCCCTTAATAATGTTCTGAATGGATAAGATATCCAATACAAAAAAAATGGACTTAATCAATAGCCTTGGAGATGCAGTAGTATTCTCTAAGTTTGATATGAAATATGAATTTTGGTAAATCCAGATAAATAAAAATGATAAGTTTAAACTGCATTTGCAACTCCATTCGGTCATTATGAATGGAATGTAAAGCTCTTTGGTCTTAAAAATGCTCCTAGTGAATTTCAAAATATATTGAATAAAATATTTAATCAATTTACTGATTTCTCAATTGTTTACATTGATGATGTGCTCATTTTCTCTAAATCAATAGAACCACATTGGAGACATCTTGAATCATTTGCTAGGATAATAAAACAAAATGGTTTAGTTATCTCTGCAAGTAAAATTAGGTTATTTCAATCTAACTTTAGATTCATAGGATTTAAAATATACCATTCTATAGTTAAGCCAATTGATAGGGTAATACAATTTGCTGACAAATTCTCTAATGAAATCCTAGATAAAACACAGTTACAAAGATTTCTAGAATCTTTAAATTACATATTTAACTTTTACAATAAAGTGAGAATTGACTGTAAGCCTCTTTTTGACAAACTTAAAAAGAATCCATCTCCATGGACAACTGTCCATACTTATTCAATCAAAAGGATTAAGGCCGATGTTAAGATACTTCATTGTCTTGGCATTCCTACCAATAATTCTTTCAAAATTATTCAAATAGATGCCTCTGAAATTGGATATGGAGGTATCCTATTACAAAAAATATCCTCAGATTTTTTAGAACAAATTGTTAGATTTATATCTGGAACCTAGACACAATCACAAATAAATTATAGTACAACAAAAAAGGAAATCCTGTCAGTTGTATTATGCATTCAAAAATTCCAAGATGATTTGTTAAATTAAAAATTTCTATTAAAATTTGATTGCAAATCTGCAAAGCATATTTTGGAAAAGGATGTTAAAAATATTAGTTCCAAGCATAATTTTGCTAGATGACAATCTATTCTTAGTATTTTTTATTTTGATATTGAATTAATTAAAGGAATTAATAATTCAGTCCCTGATTTGTTTGCTCGTGAATTTTTACAGGGCAGTCAAAATGGGATGTAGGCCTCTGACCTCCAAAGCAGGAGTCAAGGGAGAGTCACCAATTTCACAATTATCCCTGAAGGCCCAAGTTCAAGAGGAGTCCTCCACTCCTAACCAAATGACAATACCTGGGTCCATCAAACCCAACTATCAAACAGCCTTTGTAAACCAATTTGACCCATTTTCAATCACTCATCCCTTTAATGCACAATTAGTAAATCAACCAATTACAAAATATAGAAAGTCGACTCCCTATCTTCTCAAAATGCCAAGTAAGAATCTCTTTCACATTGAGCTCCCATTCGCTCATCTAAAAAATCTGCTGAAATAGAAAAAACACATTTTCTTTTTTATTTCCACTTTGTCCTTGGTTATAGAGACAAAAATCTCAGTTTCTATAGAGACATTCTCTTAGAAAGTAAATCTGTAAATATCAGCCCAATCAAGAATGGAGAAGGAAAGATCATCTATCATTCCTTTTACCTTCTCAAAATTCTGATGTTAGAAGAATGGAAAGTCCATCCTTCAGGCCTGAAAAATATTTTGAGTAAAAAATAATATAATTATTTTGGCTACATTGATGCCTAGCACACAACTTTCCTACATCAAGATAGTAATTTCTCTCACTCATAGTTTTTGAATTTCGATAAGAATTTTAAGATGCAAGAAATTATGATTTAAATTATCATAATTGAGAATAAGGTTGAATATTGTTCTCATTAATAAACATATTGATAAAATACTTCAAGAATTGAAAAATAAATCTGTAGAATCATCTTTTTCTATTAAGATTATTAACCAAGACAGTAGTTTTGAGTCAGATACTCATAGGACAAAATCCTCATATATATATATATATATAGACACACACACACACACACATACACACACATATATATAAGAGGGGATGGAGGCCACAACCTTTGAAAGAGGGTGGCACACCCTATGTTGGGAACAAAGTGTCGCACCCTCTATTTTATAGAGGGTTGAGCCCTCTTTTTGTTTTTAATTTTTATTTTTTTTATATAATATAATTATTATATTAAAAGCAAACTAATATTAAATTCTTTATATAGATGTAAATGCTTAATTTCATAAAATAATATATTTATATAAATACATAATTGGTATAATTATACTCTTTATTTTTTACTAAATAGTCTACTAGTTGTCATTATTCTTTTTTCTTCAATAATTGCTATTCAAATAGCAAAAATTTCTTGACGGTAACTAGCCAAACCATGCATCACGTAAAAATGATGAATAAAATTTTAAAATAAAAATAGAATTTTTTTGAGATATAAATATACCCTTTTTATTTTAGACTACTTAGTTTACTAATTATCATTATCTATTTTCTTCTATCATTGCGAATCAAATAGCAAAGGAATGATCATGAAAGGTAACTTGTTCAAACAAGTGTCATGAAAAAATGACAACAAAATAAAAAAGGCTTGTAAGAACATTAAAAAAGATTCAAAATTTTAATATTTGCATAATCTTTATATAGATGTTTAACTCTATATTTTATGCAATGGGAGATTTTTACAATAAATGTACGTTTTCAACCTATAAAATGGTTGATTTACATTGAGTTAATTTACACTCATCAAAGACTTTATCTTCATCCTCAATTATTGTGTTGATGACAAATATATCTCATCATCAAATTTGAAGTAAACATAAATGCGTTGAAATAAAACTCAAGATTAAGAGTAAAAAATGAAGAAGAATGAACAAAGACTTATATACGGGGAAGGAAACAAAGAATATACACTACATGAGTATGAATGAGAAATGATGATGAACAATAAACAATATATCTTATTAGCTAAGGTGCGAGAAATTTAAACTACTTTCAGAAAAAGAATGAGAGATGATGAATAGATGAATAGAAATGTAAACTTTCTTTCTCTCTCTCTCTTAGAAAATCTCTCATATTTCTCACACACACTCTTCGCTCTCTCTAAAAAGATATCTTATCTTTCTCTCTCAAGAACCCTCGTTCTCTCTCCAAAAGACCTCCCTTTGTCTCTCTAAAAGACATCATTTTCAAGTGAAGACCTCATCACTATTTATAAATAAATTTAGGGCTTCACTTTCTACTTTTGGTCCTTATGCTCTTTTTTTATTATTTTTAGTCCTTAGACTATTTTTTCTTATTTTTAGTACATGACCAATTTTTTAAATCATACACATTGTCTTAAATAGTATATGGATCAAAAAATAAAATGTGTATTTTCAAAGTATTGAACCAGATAAAATATGGTATCAACAATGGTATTGCTCGGGCTCCTCCGCAGTATGAAATGACTGAGGCAGTTACTCTTAACGAAGAAAATGTTCTTGCCCCAATGATTGCCGAAGCTGTCACCAAATAGGTTATTACTGTGGAAACGTGGAGGCCTTTTTTTCTTTTATGTTGTTGTTTTGTTTTTTGTATTTTTCGCTTCTCATGAATGAAATATCTCTTCGTTTTCCTCCAAGTGTCAATTCTTCTTTTAATGCCTTGAACAATTCTTTATTCTTTTTAGCAATTTTTTTGTTTTCTTGTCTTATGTGACAATTTGGCACTCTTTGACATTCTTCTAACTTTTGCCTTATGCGATAACTTTTCTTTGTTTTTTGCCTTTTTCTTTGAGGGGCCGCTTAGCTTACTTGGACTTTTTCTTTATTTTTTTTCCTAAAGCGTCCGCTTGACACAATTAGATTTTTTCGTTGATTTTTACCTTAACCGGCCGCTTGGAACACTTAGGTTTCTTCTTTATTTTTTGTCTTAAGCGGCCACTTGGCACATTTAGATTTTTTTTTGTCTTAAGCGGCCGCATGATACATTTAGTATTCTTTCTTTTTTTGCCTTAAGCAGTCACTCGGCACATTTAGGCTTTTTGCATGATTTTTACCTTAAGCGGCCGCTTGGCATACTTAGGGCTATTTTTAGATTAGTGCTTTTCATGCTCCACTTATTTTTTGTGCACTCCCTCTTTATTAGATTTGGTATTTTGTGCTTTCCCTCTTTAATCAATTTGGGCACTCTTTAGAACACAATAAAAGAAATAAATGAAAAGAATTGAAGATATGGATTTATGTAAAAAACCCTTAATAGGGAAAAAGTCACGGAGTAAAGATATTCTTATTAAATAATAATGGAATGCGTTGAATTTATACATAATATTTCCTTATATGAACTACATTTCATGGCTTTGGGAGATCCGCACATTCGCTGTTGGTCAGCCAATATGATCATTTGCCTTTTACTTCCTCTATCACATATGGCCTTTCCTGGCTCGGACCAATCTTTCATCCAACCACTTGCATGATCCGCTTCAGGACTAGATCACCAAGTTGAAAACTCCTCACCTTTACTCACTTCAAGAAATAGGACCTTCTACATTGATTGTAATGTTCAAGTCTGATAAGGGCCATCTCTCTTCTTTCTTTCAATAAATCTAGTTGTTTTTCCACGATTTTAGAGTTTTCCTCTTGACTGATTATGTATGTTGTGGATGAGCAACCAATTTCTACTGTGATGACTGCTTCTGCCCTGAATACTAACGCGAACAGGGTTTGCCCAGTAGGTTCTTGTGGGGTAGTCCAGTAAGCCCAGAGTACTGAAGATAGCTCTTAAACCTATTTTCCCTTTGCGGCTTCTAGCCTCTTCTTTAGCCCTTCTAGAATGGTTCTATTTGACATTTCTGCTTGGTCGTTTTCTTGTGGATAACATGAGGCTGAATGTAAATCTTTGATTCGTAATCCCTCGTAAAAGCTTTTAATGGATTTCCCAGGAAACTATAGTCCGTTATCCGAGATTATGGTTTTTGGTATTTCATATCTGCATATAATTATCTTTCTAGCGAACCATTGGCACTTGTCGCATTTTGTGTGTATATTCCTTCACATCTACTTGCATTCTAGGTCAATAATATTCTTCATTCAACATTTTGTGCACAAGGTCCTTCCTCCGATATGGCTCCCACAAGTTCCTACATGGATTTTTGCTAAGACATACTTAGCTTCTGTTAAGTTTAGGCACCTCAAATAAGGTCAAGAAAAGGATCTACTGTTGAGTCTATCATTGATTAGGGAATATCATGTCTCTTGCTGGCTCAGCTTTCATACTTCCACGTTGTTTTATAAAAATGGGTGCCGCATCGACATGTGAGTTTTCTCCTTTTCGTATTTGCTTTATGTGGTACTCTTACAATTGCCCCAATAGTTGTTTTACGCATGTGAGGTTTTTGAACATTCTTTCATCCTTAGCGGTATAAGATCTTGCAACTTTGTTAGCCACTAACTATGAATCCTAATAAATGTGCATTTTCCTTACCCAAATTCCATTGCAAAGCGGACTCCAGCCAGGAGTGCTTCTTATTCCAATTTGTTTTTTGATGTACCCAAGCTAAATGACAAGGCTTGTTCTATGGTTTCTTTATGAGGATTTTAAATTATTGGGCCTGCTCCGGATCCTTTTTTATTTGATGTCCCATCCATGAATAACTCCTATATGTTCATTTCAGGGTTGATGTCGACTTTCTGTTTGCCCCATAGTAATTTCTGTAATGAAGTCCACTAATGATTATGATTTCCTGACAGTTCTTAAAATATATCGTATCTCATACTGTCCGAGCTCTATTGCCCACTTGGCCAACCTTCAGGTGAAGTATGAGGAGTGTAGAACGCTACGAACTGGGGTTGGAAAAATGACTTCAGTTTCTGTGATGTAACGATGAAAGCTATAATGATCGTCTCCATTCTTTGTACGGGCCTTCAGCTTCTGCTAGACATTTATGAATGAAGTAAAAATGTTTTTTAACTTACCTTCTTCTCTTACTAGGGCGGCGCTAACTGCTGCTTTAGAGATTGCTAAGTACATATATAACTCTTCATTGGGTTTTGGCTTCGAAAGGAAGGGTGGTGAACCTATATATTCTTTGACTACTTGGAATGCCGCTTCACATCTTCATCCCACCTTTACACTAAATTCTTCTTGAGTTTTGAGAAGAACAACTTAAATTGTTCGTTGATCTCGCCAAGAATTTGCCAATTGCGGCCAATTTTCCCGTCAGGCTTTCTAAGTCTTTCAGGGTCATTGGGGTCTTCATTTCCATGATTATTCTTACTTGATCAGGGTTGACTTCTATTCCTCTTTATGTGACCACGTGTCCAAGGAAATTTCTCGCTTTGACTATGAAAGTGCATTTTTCTAAGTTCAGCTTCATGTTGTGCCTTCATAATTAAAAAAAACGCATCTTCCAAATATGTGACATGATCTTTGTGGTTGATTGACTTAACTAACATGTCATCCACGTAGACTTCCATCGTATGCACATTCTGCTTCTAAAATACTTGGTTCACCAAGCTTGGTAAGTTTCCGTAGTATTATTCAGTTCAAAAGGCATAATCTTATAACAATAGATATTGTGATATGTTATAAAGGACGCCTTTTCCTGATCTGGTGGTTACATATTCACTTGGTTGTATCCAGAGAACGTATCAATACAACTTAGTAGTTTATGCCCCGCCGTTATATTGATCATCTCATCAATTCATGGAAGTGGATAATCATCCTTAGGGCATGCTTTATTGAGGTTTGTGAAGTCTACATAAACCCTCCACTTTCTGTTTTTCTTCTTTACTAAAATGACGTTGGATAACCATTCGGGATACATTACTTCTCTAATGAACCCCACTTTCATTAATTTGTTGACTTCTTCTTTGATTGCCTTTTTTTCTTTCCGGTGCGAACGTTCACCTCATTTGCTTTACGGGCTTGACACATGGATCTAAATTTAGGTGATGGAAAATTATCTATTCACCAATCCCAATCATGTCCATTGTAGTTTTGACGAATATGTCTTCATTATTTTTTAGGAAGGTAACTAGCTTCTGCTTCTCCAGTTCAGGCAATGTTGCTCCTATTTTGGTCATTTTTGTACTTTTGTTGAGCTTTACTTTTGTCAGTTCTTTGACAGCTTCATTCTGAGGTCCTTCCTCCTCAGCCATCTGTTTGGCAGCTTTAATTGCCATTGATTTTGACTTACGAACCATTTTCCTATAGCTAAAGTTTCCTTTCTAGTCGAGCCTAGCGTCATTATTGTGCCTCATTGAGCGATATCTTGATCTCCCCTGATTATTTTCACATTGTTGGGGATTGGGTGTTTCAACGTCTGATGATACGTTGAAGGCATTGCCTTCATTTTATGAATCCACATTCTCCCCCAAGATTGCATTAGAAGGGGACGGCGTGCTTATCATTGCAAATTCCGTTAGATAATTGAATGGATCAGTTAACCTAGGGAGGGAAAGTGTACCTTCTAAATATATTATTTCTCCATTGAACCTTATAAGTAGTTGTCCTGGGTTTTATAGTTTGGCTACTTCCACACCCAATTTGTCCATGATTGAACGGCACAATACATTTGGTGCACTCCCATTATCAATCAGAACCCTTCTCAACAAACAATTCCTTAATTAAATAAAGATTACTAGCGAATCGTTATGGTTTTCTACAATCCATCAGTCTTTGTGGTCATTAAATACAATGGACACTTTGTCTTGGGTTCTTCCTTCTTCTTTAACAAATATAGCCGCCTTTTTACAATATAACTTTCTTTTTTCGCGACTTGTTTGCTCCAATTCTGTCAGGGCTATTAACGTGTCAACAATGCGTAACGACTCTACTGTCTTTTTCTGTTCCAAATTTCCTTCAGCTTGCCTATTTTCTAGCTTCGCAACAAACTATTTCAAGTAACCTTTGCTTATGAGTTCTTCTATGTAATCTTTAAGTTGATAACAATCTTTCATCATGTGTCAGTTAGTCTTGTGAAATGAACAATACTTTTTATTATCTTTCTCCGCTGGCTCTCTTATGATAGGTGGTGGCCTCTTCAGCCATGGCTCATCTTCTATGGTCCGAAGAATTTGATTCTTGGGGACTGCTAGCAGAGTGTAAGTTCTCTCCCTTCAGGTTGTACGTTAAGGTCCTTGTGGCCTTTTATCTCATCCACTTTCTTCCCATCTGTCTTTTCTAATGGGCGTTTCAGCTCTTCTTTTCGTGTTACTACTTGATAACTTGCTCGGACAATCACATTGTGCTTCTTCGTTCCTCCTCAAGGTTTGTATAAGTATGTCCCCTTATGAATGTTTCTATCATAGTAAGCGGCCTTTCCTTGGACAGGTCCTCAAACAGTGAAGAATATGGGTCTAATCTTCTCCTGAACGTCAGTCTTGCTACACGGTTACCATAGTCTTCTACTTTGCCCATCTCTTCCTTGAACCTTTAAGTTTGCTCATGCAGCGATTCACCTTTCTTGATCGAGATTGTCAAAAGGTACTCAGAATCCTCTGTGATGGACCGATACATTGCATATTATTTTGAAAAGACAGAAGTCATGATAGAAAAGTTCATTATAGAGCAATGGGGAAGAGAATGATACAATTTCAAAGCATTGTCGTCATGGCTTGTTGGGAACATTCTGCACATGAGTGCATCTTCATGTTAATAGAGTGCCATAATCTGTCGAAACCTTTGTAGGTGATCGACCATATCCAGTTTTCTAGCATAGTACTTAAAATTAGCGCTACAATTTTTTTCAGAATAGGAGTGGACAAAATCTCGGGAGTTAATGGGGTTTTGGTCAGTGAATCAAAATCCTCTATGGTTGCAGTCCCTAATCTTTTGGCTTCATCCATTTTTCTATTGAGCATTTTTCAATGTCATGCTCTGTCAGCCGTTCTTTAACCCCGTGATTTTACGTCACCCCGTCATCTATGTTCTTAAATTGTGTGTCACCCTCTTAAATCAGACTTTGGTCCTTGTTCAGATTCTGACCCGTGCGTCTTCTTGCAGCGATATCATGGCTCTCCTCTTCACCTTAATGCAGAGGTTTGCTTGGCTTAGTACGATTTTGCATAACCTCTTATTGTAATGCAACTACTTGTTCTTATAGAGCATGCAAAAATTATGTGCAAAGTTTTTACATTTCAATTGTTCAACACCTTCATTTTGGCTAGTATGGTTTATATGATAGCCAGAACATCTTGATTTCTTTGTTCTGGCTGGCTTTGGGGTTCATTCCCGTTTTCAACATTACACCCAATACTCGACTCGACCTTGTTCTTAGTATTATCGATGTCGTTTATGAATTCTTTCCTCCTTAATCCTTTCTCCCAACTCTCAATGAAAGCACCGAATATAAAAAGATTTTTCCTCTACTATATTCGAAAGATTTTAATAAGAAACTAATAAACAAGAAGCTATGAGATTCGAGTAAGGAGTAGAGAATTGTATTGATTCGAATTGCTTTTGCTTTGGTACATATGGAAGTATTTATAGGCATTTTCCTCCATGGCTGTTTTACAACCATTTAATTCTGATATAGTGAATATTTATTATGATAATGGCCGTTGATCAAATCATAGAGATAATGGTAACCGCCACGATCAAATTTGATATTCTCTTGACCGCCTCACCATCGTCGTTTGACTCTTTCTTCTTAGTGTCTTTCCACATACTTTCTTCAGTTTGACTAACTGCCACCCTGGCAATCATTTGCTTTTCTGCCTAACCAACCCTGTATAGTATGTAAATCTATAATGAAAATTGAGGAGTGCCAGTGGAAAGAACTGATTGCATTCTTATATGAATTTAAGTAGGGAAAAACAATTACACAGATTAGTTGGACAATATGTATATGTTTCTTTTTAATAATTAGCTCTGAAGCTCCTTGATGTTTTTTCATGTTGTTTTCCCTCTGTGTTTAAAACTTTTACAGCATTTGAATAAATTTCCTATTCCTTTTTCCCTCTCTCCATATTCACCCACATGCCTTTATATGCGAGACAGAGTTTAACAAAGGGGATAAATGAGTAGTGAGGGTCATTTGGTATAATATTGTGAGTAAATGATTTCTGAAATAAGATAATGCGTATATGATTGTGAGAAAGTAAGATATCTGGAAAGTTAAGATTACTTTGTTTGTAAACCATTGAAATGTTAGGATATAATGGTTAGAATGTTGATTACTTTATTTATTTTAATGGAATGTGCAATGGATGTTATATATGTGATTGTGAATTTGTAATTTTATCCTTGGATCAATTTTTAAATGGTTTATTACTTATTTATAATATGATTACCTAAAAACACATTATTTTTTAGTTTTTATTGTTTTTATAGTTAGTATACAAACTATATTTTATATTTGAATTTTAACAATCAATGCCTATCACTTTATGTCAAAGGCCGCCTCCCTTCTGTCCAATTGAAGACAGACTTTGTGTCTTGTGAGGCTTCCCCAGCACGCCTTTGAGAGGCTTCTTCGACACACTTTCTCCCACCTGAAGACTCAGGTATAAATGCATCTACCAATAAACAGAAGAGGTATGCCTTCTCTCTCTTAAGAAAATTATGTCAAAATATCGACCAAATGGCGAGGCACCCCCATCCTTGAGTTCCTTGCTCTTTGGGTTCTTTATCTCTGTTTTGCAGACATTGAGGTCATGAGGGGTTCCCTTCAGAGGGAAGGAAACATTACTTCTTCGTTGCAGATTCCCCTGGTCAGGAGGACGCTTACACTTAGCATGGGAGGCAAGCATACATTCATTCATAATATTGAAGTTTTTTGCTAAAACAGTTGACGTCGTCTGTAGGAACACGAGAAAATCATTCATATTTATAGTACTTGAGATCCCACCCCTCTCGAAGAGGGAGAATGAGTTTGGTCTCCTATGCAGATGAAGTCCAGGACTAGGGGAAAGATCCACCCCTCTCATCGCCATGAGAATAATCATCTTTTGTTGTGGTGATTACACAACGAAGGAAGAAGAAAATGGTGGTTATAACTTCTGAGGTAACCAGGAAAGGGAGAAAAGGCATGCCATGTACCGTTCAAATTATAACGGTCTCTTGCATGAAAATGAATTTCCCCTGTGACTCAAGAGTTCACTGGAAAAGTTGCCACGCACTCATAGACCATAGGTAAGAGCCATCCACGAGAAGGCAAGGCGATGCCATAATCAGGAGGAACTATCACCCCTCAAAGAAAGTGGGACCAAAGATAAACCAGGCTTAGCAAAACCAGGCGCTCCTTTTTGTAAGAATCTGGGCCAATCCTCCACCACGGGTGAAATACGAATCTAGGCTAGACATTTCTCGATCCCGGCTCCCACATCCTGATTCAGGTAAAACGGAAGGACGAAGGCCGTGCCAAAACTGGTACACGGGCTCGTGAAAAAAACTAGGACATGAAGCCCCGATGAGATAGTAAGGACGGTCACGAGATCCCTTACTCCAATTTTTGGTAGAACCAAATTGTTCACGGTGAAATACACGGGCCTATTCCTCCCAAACCCTCGTATGAAGTGGATAAACCTACATGAAAGGAGCTCACAACAGGTAGACCACCCGAGGAATAACCTCCAGGAGGAACCCAAAGGTCTAGGGTGGTCAAATTTTCTCCTGCTAGGCAAACCAGAGAGAAATGATCAGGAAAAACCCATACCTCTCCATGAGTAGAGATTCGAGCTTAGGAGGTCCTGCCATTGATGCAAAGACACATCTCGGGAGGAAAAATGCACCAGGCCCAACAAGGGATGGAACAACAGCTAGAGAAATGAGGAGCCTGACCTCTTTTAGAGGCATGCTACAACGCACGCTCGCTAGACCACAAAGCTGATTGGGATTCTGAGATGCTCCCATAGCAATGGAAGCATCAAGACCAGAAGTTATGAATTTAATAAATGTATTATAAGTTGCTAATGATTTATTTTGGTAACGTTTCTCCACTAACCCTCAGTCAGAGCAGAGGAAACATGTTTCTTTTTTAAACGAGCAATGCCAAGGTGTAGCAGACGACGAGGCTATATACTCACCAAAATTAATCAAATAAAGGGAAGCGAGCAACTCTTCTACAAAGTACGACGAAAAAAAGTGATAATTGGTGAGGGGCTCGACCCCATCTGTCGGGATTAAACAAAAAGTGATGACTGGTGAGGTGCTCTAGCCTACCAGTTAGGATAAAATAAAAAATGATGACTGTAAAGTGCTCTAGCCCACCAAATGGAATTAAAAAAAAAGTGAAGACTGGTGAGGTGCTATAATCTACTAGTTGGGATTAAACAAAAAGAAATGACTGATGAGATCCTCTAGCTCACCAGTCAGGATTAACTAAAAAGCGAAGAATGGTGAGATGCTCTAGCCCACCATTCAAGATTAAACAAAAAGTGATGTATGGTGTAGTGTTTTAGCCCACCAGTCAGGATTAAACAAAAAGTGATGACTGGTGAGGTGCAAGTCCACCAGTTAGGAATAAATAAAAAATGATGACTGGTGAGGTGCTGTAGCCCACCAGTCAGGATTAAATAAAAAGTGATGACTGGTGAGGTGCTCTGCCCACCATTCGAGATTAAATAAAAAGTGATGTCTGTCAAGCACTCATACTCACAGACGGGATCAAGAGTCTAGTCAGAGGAAGCACGTCTTGCTAGATATCAAGAAAATACGCCTACCGAGCACTCATGCTTGTAGACGTGATCAAGGGACTAGCGCGAGCAGGCACGTCTGTTTAGATATCAAGGAGAGATTTATGTTGAGCATTCATCCTCGCATATGGGATCAAGGGTCTAGCCAGAGCATGCACACCTGGCTAGACATCAAGGAGAGATGTTTGCCTAGACTTATTGTCACAGGCGGAACCAAGGAAAGTAATGACTGTCGAGCACTCATGCTCGTCTGACAGGACAAAAGAAAAGCCACAGCCAAGGCAATCTCGACACTAGGGACAAATATACCTACTGAGCATTATAGCTTATAAGATAAGGATAAAGCCCTCTGATGAGCATTTCAGCTCAAGGATTTAATTAGACAAAGAACGCCTGGATAGGTGATAAAGGAAATATCTTCAGGCAAAAAATCAAAGGAATTCGACCTGCTTTCTGGATCACCAAACTAGGAAAAAGCTTAACTAGGAGAATGCATGTTTAACTAAATGTCAAAAGTTCAAACCCCAATGTGAGGAAGGTTTACCCGACCAAACCTCCCGAATGAGAGCACACTCGGAGGCTTCATAAAGGTCACGACAAGTCTATAAGACCTCCGACCGACAAAGGGGCAACCCGTTGGACAAGATCAAGTCCAAAAAAATATCAAATCCCTTTAAGGCCCACTCCATCTCGGGATCACAAGCTCGGGTCAGTAAAACTTAGTAGGAATACAACGCCCGGCATAATAATCGGAACAGCTATGCAGCTTAGGATAAAGGTTTCATCCAAACTAGGTTAAAGCTCAACCAAGGTAAAAAGTTAACTTTATCTACTCGAGGTACATTCATTACAGTTCATGTGACCAAGAGATAAATAAAAGCAAAGCTAAAAAGGAGCTAGAGGTAAAGTAAGTTTACTTTCATGAATAATCAGAGGATTACACATATAAGCAAGTATAAAAATCCCATATATGGGACAAATTCTAAACGCAAATGTGAAATACTCGAGACAGGTAAAGCTCTTAGCCTATCGCCACACAAAGGCAACTCGGATGAGGAGTTCAGGTAATGAAGTCTTCGAACCTTGACAAGTAAAAGTCACCCAAGTCCTCAACTGGGGACAACTGTTATGGATGCTTTCTCAACCATTGATGACCCGACGACTCGTGTTACACCGCATTAGGGGATCCCAATAAATGAAAGTTTTGGAGGAAAAGAATCAACCTCACTTGGTTAGTACTAAGGATGCTCGAGTTACAGAAACCCAAGCACATGTAAGAGCAGAAATAGAGCAGGCAAATGGAGCTCAAATAATCCCAGGCATAAGGCCATCATTGTCTGCCAAAAGTAGCACTCAATAGGTCCAAACTCTATGACAGGATGTCAGGTTTACCTCTGTTCGGTCATTTCAACATTTAATATTGAACACTTTATGTCAATGTCGCCTCCCTTCTGTCCAATCAAAGAAAGGTTTCGTGTTTTCTAAGGCTTCTCCAGCACGCCTTAGAGAGGTTTCTTTGACACACTTCCTTCCACCCGAAGATTCAGGCATAAATGCATCTACCAATAAACTGAAGAGGTTTTCCTTCTCTCGGTTAAGGGAATTATGCCAAAATATCGACCAAATACTGAATTAGGCATTAGAGGCCCTTAGGTGAGGCACACCCTCCCCCAGAGTTCCTCTCTCTTTGGATTATTTATCTATGTTTTACAGACATTGGGGTCGTGAGGAATTCCAGCCAGAGGGAAGGACACATTACTTCACTGTTGCAGATTCCCCCAACTAGAAGGACACCTACACTTAACACGGAAGACAAGCATACAAGCATTCGTACTGTTGATATTTTCGGAAAAAATACCCTCATTTAAGGGTGTCTTTGCATTCCATGTATTTAACATTTTCTTCAATCTGGATAACAAACATTGGCAAATAAAAAAACGAATGAGATTCTAAGTGTTTGTGTAAAGATTACTCTATACCAAACACACCCTGAAGGTTTTTGAAAGAGAATGAGATGAGTATGAAGTTTTGATGAAAATGGCAGCCATGAAAGGCATTGGACATGGAAAGGGAGGAAGTAGTAATTGGAGAAATGGAGAAAAATGAGTTGGAGGGAGATTTTTTTAGTTGACTCGGCATTACGTGGGTTTTACACATGACACACGTATGGAGAACCTGATTTCTTAATAATTCTGTCAGAATTCATTAACGGAGAGTGACAAAAAAATTACATTGAAATGTTAAATAAAATTAAATGATGAAATTGATACTTTTTAAATTGCGTTACCCGAATTGAAATTGGAGTAAAACAATCATGGCTAAGTTGGCAAATTTTCTAAGAAAAATTAATTAATCAATAAACCTGGACGCAATATCTCTTTTCCGATATTACGATTATTACCATTTACATAGGTTGTGCATTTTATGGGAGAGCTGCAAAGCAAGTTTGTAGTTGATATGGTTTGTCTAGTCCGTGATTTTAAAATGAAATTTTTAAAAAATGAAAAATAAGAAGGTACTTACGCCATTATCAAAACAAGAGACCGTACGTGTTTTTAATAATATTCTATTTGTTTTAGCTTAAATCTTTTGACAATTTTTTTTTAACAGAGATCTGAAAATTAATTAAACTTATAATCTTAAATCGCTTTCATAAAAAAAATTTGTGAAAAGAATTAAGCTAAAAAGAAATCGAATATTATTACAAATCAATTAAATTTGTAAATCAATTAAACTTATAATCTTAATCTACATTCCCCTTGATGCCTCTTCACTCTCTTCGAATAACCCTATCTCCCCCCCCCCCCC
>QANY01011037.1:45820-68700 GCA_003255025.1 Datisca glomerata
CCCCCCCCCCCCCCCCCCCCCCCCCCGAGGAAGGAAAGTTTTAGAGGAAAGGAACTTACCACTCTTGGTCAGTGCCAATGATGCTCGGGTTACATAGACACGAGCACATGTGAAAGCAGGAATGGAGCCTGCAAAGGGAGCTCCAACAATCCCGACATAAGGCCTTCATTGCCCACCAAAATTAGTACTCAACAGGTCCAATCGCCATGACAAGATGTTAGGATAGTCTATGCCTGATCATTTCAACATTTAATGCTGAACGCTTTATGTTAAGGTCATCTCCCTCTCGTCCATTAAAGGTAATAATGATAGACATTGTGTCTCGTAAAGCTTGCCCAGCACGCCTCTAAAAGGCTCCTTCGACATACTCCTTCCCCCGAATAGCTAGGTATAAATACATCTACCAACAAATGAAAAAGGTATGCCTACTCTCCCCTAAGGAAATTATGTCAGATTATCGACTGTCTAATGATTTAGGCATCAAAGGTCCTTAGACGGGGCAACCACCCCCCGATTCCTCGCTTATATGGTTCTTTTTTATGATTTGCTGACATTAAGGTCGTGAGGAGATCTAATAAGGAGGAAGAGTACGTCCATCACAAAGAGGAAAGAATTCATACAACATCGTTCCAGAATATCACCCCAGTCAGGAAGACCACCTCACTTACCGTGGGAGATCAACAACTATAATGTTGTAGTTTATGGCTAAAACAAACCTTGTTGTGGGACTTACCTGGCTATCAATGACATTGCACCACGTTTCATGTCGCGCAAAAGATTTTTACACTAGGAAAAGGAATAGGGACTTGAGCCCCCAAAGTAAGGAAATTGACCTAGCCAAGTTGATCTTCAAGGAGCTCGGGCTACACCGTCAAGGGCAGACTAAGAACAATATGAGGAAGGCCCGCTAGAAGGGCTTAGATAGTCATGTGTTAGTATCATCATTAATCACCAAAATTAGTATTCCATGTGACGTCTTCTTATTTGAGACAAGCATCAGCTAGGTTCAATCGCCATGACGAATTGTCAAGTCAGTCCCCAATCGATCACATCAACCATGTCTGCCATGACTAGGGGCATATCGACATTAAATGCCTATCACTCTAAGTCATCTCGGGGGACAAAGACATTAAATGTCACCCCAAATCGTCAAATTAATGAAGAGCCTCCATATCATCGAAGCTTCTTCAACACACATCCTTCTCAAGGGCTTCAGGTATAAATACCCCATCTACTTCAGAATGAGGTAACTAACTCTCCCTTTAGGTGAGAAAATCACCCCCATTGATTCTCTTCATCCTTCGAGTTCTTTGTTTGTGTTTTACAGAATTCCTAGGCCAAGAGGATTTCCACTTAAAGATGAGGTTTCATGAAACATTACTGTTGAGATTTCAAGCATCAATAGTTGGCGTTGTCTGTAGGGAAGACAACTAAACCATCTTTCCCTCCAAAACACCTGAGACCACTTGCTCCCCCGTAAAGGAAAAATGAGCCTAACATTCTCGTCACACTCCGAAAAAGTCCAAGATGATAGGGGAGATCCGTATTCCTTTGTTGAGAGAAGAACTTCCTACTGCTACGATAATCACGAACAAGAAGAAGAAAGACATAGTGGGCTCACTCTCCAAGGCGGTCACGAGACTCAGGAAAGATATGATGACACTCACCAACGCTATAGCGGCCTCTTGCCAACAAAGACCCTCCCAGAAACCCACGAATACTACCCCCCAGGAGTAGAGAGAATCGTTAGCTGGGTCATCTCATAACTAGGGGCAAAAGAGGATGACCACCCGGGAAAATGTAAGGTGACCACCCAGGGGACAGTAGCTTCATTCATCATATCGGCATAGTCCATCTAGTCTAAGCACCCCAGCGCATCGACATAGTACATCTAGTCTAAGCACCCCTAGAACCCTTAAGCACGATAAAAATATGAAGAAAATGAAAAAAAAGCAAGGGTAAAGCAAAAAGACTCGAAGAAGGGATATAAACTTACCATAGTATAACGGTGGGGGGAAATGAGCGTCGACATAGGAACAAGTAACCTTCAAGGCGTCTTCCAAAATAGTGGACTGGGAGAATACAAGACCAAAATAACGAACGGCATGACCAAACTCTGAATGAAACCATAAAGATTAGAGAAACGAAAGAAAGAAGAGGAAAAACGACACCAAGCGAGGGAAAAGTTCATTGGGTCTGAAGAACGAAGGGGTTTTTGGCGAAGGGTTTCAGAATCTTTTAAAGGGAAGCAATATTGAAGAAAATTGGGGGTGGGGGGGGGACCAACTATTTATAGACCCCGACTTATACGACGATCGAAACTGTTGCATCGACCTGACGGGCGATGCGGTATCCGTTCGTGGGCCAATGAAGCGAACTCAGACACTCAAGCATCACGACTTTAAGGGAGCGATATATGACGCATCGAAGATTCAGGCGTCGTATCACTCACCCTCCTCCTCTCACACCCATACATTATCATCATTGCTACTCCCAAGAATAATTGATCGTGAAGCTCAAAAGATACACGCCGAAGGTGATTTCAATTAACCGTGAATGAATGAGTCTTTAGACCCGGGTGGATGGGCTCACCAGATCTTTGATTGGGGGCAACTGTCGTGGGCATTCCCTAGCTCCAATGACATGGCAGGAAAAGGATTTTACACTAGGAAATGGAATTGGAGGCTTGAGCCCCCAGAGGAAGGAAGCTGACCTAGCTAAGTCGCTCTCCAAGGAGCTTGGACTGCACCGACCAGGACAAATTAAGAATAATGTGAGGAGGCCTGCTGCAAGGGCTCAACTAGTCCTGCATTAGCATCGTCATTACTCACCGAAAGTAGTATTACACGTGACGTCATCTTATTTGAGGTAATCATCGCCTGAGTTTAATCGTCATGATGAAGTGTCAAGTTAGCCCCTAATTAGTCGCATCAACCGCGTCCGACACGACTGGGGCACATCGACATTAAATGCATATACCTTTATGTCAGCTCGGGGGACAACGGTATTAAATGTCACCCCCAACTCATGAAATCGAGGAATAATCGCCACATCATCAAAGTTTCTTCGACACATCATTCTCTAAGGCTTCAAGTATAAATACCTCATCTACTTCGGAAGAGGTAAGCAACTCTCCCCTAGGAAAAACTCTGCCAAAATTACTCCAGGATATTGACTTAGGCATCGGAGACCCTTAGGCGAGGAAACCACCTCCGATTCTATTCGTCTTTCGGGTTCTTTGTTTGTGTCTTGTAGAATTCCTAGGTCAAAAGGATTTTCACGTGAAGAGGACGTTGCACGTAATGTTTCTGTTGAGATTTCTGGCATCAACAAACCATGTAATAACACTAGTAGATCATATTACAAGATGGTAGAATATGGACTCTAAGATAAGTTTTTTATCTTGCAAATATAATTTGATGAAAAAAACAAAAGGATGGAGAGATTTCTTTCCTTTTTTAAGTGATAATGAGAATTCTATTTAGAGATATTGTGATGGTTCATTATTGTTAGAATTTAGTAAGTTTTTGGGATTAAGTTTCTTATTTGAGGAGGTTATTTTAGTGAGGATATTATGTGATATTTTTTACTGAATGAGAATATTATTTTGAATATGAAAGTTAGGGTTTTGGATTGTCTATAAATATAAGCTATTGCTAATGGGTTTGATGACTGTACTTCGACATAGGGTGAGAGATAGATCTACTCTATGGAATTATCCCGTAGTGAGAATATTCCGTCCTAAGAAATATACAGTAGCCTTAAGATGAGAAAAGAGAGCTCTATCTCATGAGGGGATGTCTCATATATCGAGAGACTTAGTTAGCGGACTTTGCGCCATGCTGATTACAGTTTTTCAATCTAGTGAGTTGCTCAAGTCCAATTGAGAAACGGTGACTTTTGTCTAATCTAGTTATGATTTTTAAATTATGATTTTGTGTATAACAAGTTTAATTTTGAGTGTAATAATATTTGAGTTATGTGATTACATTGTTATTGAGTACGTAATGTAATGATGATTAATGAGAAAAAAACGTTGGTTTAACTAAATTGGTTATTAAAAATATTATTTTATTTTTTTGTTAAGGATGCTTACATTATAACAGATTTGAAAAACAACCTTTGCAGAGTGCAGTTACATTACATGTATTAATTGGGGGATTATTTACATGATTAGTTAATTTTAACCACCATGATGTAATCAAATAACAGTGGCTTCCAGCTGGATCTGGAGTCTGGACAGTTCTGGAGTCCTTTCTCCCCCCACCTCACATGTGCTCATCAACTTTTCGATTTTCCATTTTTTAGCAGATTCCGCCATCTCAATCTTACGGGAAAATACAATATCTCATGAGTATCGTACTCTTACAGATAAAAAATTAATAGTTGACAAAAAATATTAAAAAATATTATTTTTTATTAAATGTTAATTTTTCATTTAGGAGAGTATCATATGTTCGAGAATATCATAATTTATTTCCTATGTTAACTCTTTTATTTCATTTCTCTCCTAACACTATTCTCAATTCTAAAATTATATGCAAAATCACACAGCATAGTTTTTAATGAACAATGCTGAGATTTGTAATTCTTATAAATCGTAATTATTAATATTAAAGATAAGGCTTACTATCTTTTATTTTAAATAAAATTTAACTTAATTGATCAATAACAAAAGTATTTTCATTTTGTTTGGTCCTCTGTCTTTAGGAACATGTGCTTAGCATCTAAGTCTGAATGGTGGTCTATAAAGACATAGTCCAAATAACGATACAGCCCTCTCCTCCTTCGGCCCCCTTTCTAATTTCTACGCTTTTCTCGTCTGTGTTTCTCTTTGCTTGATTCTAGTTTTTGAAAGAGCTCTGGCCTTCAACTGAAGCAATCTTTGATTTCTTTACATGATTCTTCATCTGGGTCTTAAGCAATTAAGTCTCTCTCCCTTCTGTTCTTAAAAAGATCCAATTTTTCATGCTGGGTTGAACCTTTTGAGCTTGATTTTAACAGGAAATCACATTTTTTTTTCTCAGGGGAGTGGTGGGTTTTTTTTGGAATTAAATCTTGATGCTTAATATTCTGTTTCTGTTGTTTGAGATTCATGTCTCCAGTTCTCTCTGAAATTCTTCTTTCTGAGTGTATGATAAATTCTTCATTCAGACGCAGAACCCATTTAGTTCAGTCATTTTCAGTTGTTTTCCTCTACTGGTTGTACTACGTTTCATGATTCTCCCTACTAAATCAAATAATTAGCTTCTAAAATTACAATTATCTTTAAATTTTCTGTAATATTTGCGTTCTAAACTATCTGGGTCCTGCTATTTCTTTCTTTTGAGCTCTTTATTAAAAATTCTTCAAAATTTTCTGTAATTTCAATGGCATCCTCCAGTGGAATATCTTCTGGGTCATCATTGATACATAACTCTGGTTCAGAAGAGGAACTGCAGGTTCTATTGGATCAGAGGAAAAGGAAGAGAATGATATCAAACCGTGAATCAGCAAGAAGATCGAGGATGAGGAAACAGAAGCAGTTGGATGATCTGACGGTCCAGGTTGATGAACTGAGGAAGGAGAATCGTCGGATCATTTCCAGCATCAACATCACCACACAACAGTACTTGAGAATAGAAGCAGAGAATTCGATCCTGAAAGCTCAGGTGGGTGAACTTAGCAATAGATTGCAGTCTTTGGATGAGATTATCAACTTCTTGAATGCAAGTAATGGGTTTTATGGAGCTATAGATTCTAGCATTTTCACTGAGCCATCTGATTGCTTGTTTAATCCAATGAATATGGGTGTTTTGAGCCAGCCTATTATGGCTTCTGCTGACATGTTTCAGTGTTAATCTCTATTGTTTATGCTTGGAAGAGAAAGAGAGAGTAGCTAGTAATATTTGAAGTTTTAAAGAGAATGTGGATTATTGGAATTCTGGCTATTGTTGTGATGGATTGTGAATCAAAAAGCCGACCATTGTAATTTGAGTCACCGTTTGTAGTGCCCGTGCCCATTGAATAATATTGGCTGAGCTTTTTCATAGTGTTACCCTGAATATTTTAATTAAAAGTGTTTTTTACTGAATTGTTCTTATATTTTCCTGGAAATATAAGAACAAGTAAACTGGATAGAGAGAGCAGAACCTTAAAAGACCATATTCTTATGCAAAAATGCCCCTCCATTATATTTTTAATTATTGATATAATATATTTTAATTTATTTTTCTTTAGGGCATAGTTTGGAAGTTGTATAATATAATCAATTTATTCAAGTAGTCTACCATGATAATTTGATCTGTCACCAAACATGATAATGAGTAAATTATCTCATATCTTATTTTCTGTTTCTAGTAAATTTAACCCTAAAACATGTCATAACATACTCATGTTTTACCGAACAAGATAACTTAATCTTTTTGCGCGTATTATTTTCTAACAACATATTTCTAAAAATAGATCATCTCACATACCACACAATCTTGCGAAGATTTTAGGTCGGTTCGTAGCTCGGTTCGGTTGGTTTTGACTAAAGTTGAAACAAACTTCAGGGCTTAATCAAATATGAAACTGATCCGAACCATGAAGAGTATATAAACTGAACTTATTCATGAAATCATGGTCAGTTCGGTTCTCACGGTTCATCCATTAAGGTTGAACAACTGTTTTCTTTCACTAAATTTTTTAACCAAAATATAAAACCGAAAAAAGTTAAACATTCAAACTCAACATGACATTCGAGATTTCATTAAAATTCCAACAGTAAAATCTCTAAGCCAATGATTTAAAACAAATCTCTAAATTAATTTTAGTAAACGTAGAATCTTAAATTCCTGAATAAATTTTAAGGAGAGAGAGGAGACTGCATTTGGAATGAGAAACCATCTTTAGGGTTTTAAAACTACTGATAAAAACTACATATTTAGGTTAAAACATAGAGTGTTGTTTATTTTTGGATACGGTTCTAATAAAAGACACATGAGCCACAAATCAATCCAAACATTATTTTTTCTACAAAGTTGAACTCAACTGAATTAAACCATATATACTTATAAAATCGATCTAACAGGATATTCCTGTTTTGATTTAATTTGGTTTAATCGATTCAGTAAAATTTTGAGCATCCTTAGAAGATTTTAATATATATTAGTAGTGTTTGGTATGAAATTACCACTATGATATGATGTCATTTAGTATGGGAATTCTAGAATGAATATTTAACAAAAAATTTAAGGAAAGGAGTATGAGTATCTACACGTAAAAACTACAGAAGAAATGAGTAGGTAAGAGTGGATTTTCCCAAAAAAACATCAAAAGAAGGCATGATTAAATGAGTGGCGAAGTAATTTAAAAAAAAAGAAAGAATTGATTGTCGAGGTGGTAGTATTGTGAAAGAGAAAAGTCGCACGTGCAGGGAACAATCTTTTCTGTGCAAGTACATTATACCCACATGAAGTCTGAGTTTATAAAAACGCCTTTATGAATATTTATATTTTGCTAGTATGAGATCTATTTGTACTATAATCAGAAAATAATTGTATCTTAATTAAAGTTCTAAGCAGTGAATAATTATGGTAAAGGTTTTGGGAAGGTTCTTGTTTCCTTTTTAGATTGCTATATCTATAAATTATTTTGCATCATCCATCTCAAATGCGAAGAAACCAAATAAAAAATTAGTCAAGTAAGTTTTGTTTCTTTCTTTAAATTTTTTTGTCAATTTACAATTTAAAAACAATTGAAATACTATGATTGAAAGAGTCAACCCATATTTAGTTTTTCTTGTTCCTTTAAAAGTTCAATCACCAAGTTGTCCATGAAGTGGTGAGAAATCCCCACTGCGCTACGTGAACGGGGAAGAATCAATCAATAAGTAGTGAGAAGATATTCATCGTGTGAGAATGAAAAGAAGGAGATAAGGACTGTGGGATGGATCACGTTGTTACGATTAATTCGGCAGTTGAAAGACAAGAGCGATCCTACGGCATGAGGAGGCTCCTGAAAACATAGGGGGAGGGTGATCATTCCCCCTTATTTGTTGTTATTAACGCGCGCGCGCGCACACGCCCCCCCATATATATATATATGTAATAAATACGGAGGCTGGTGAAACTCACTTCAATTCAATCCAACGAAGAACACACCTAGAGCATCTCTCTCTCTCTCTCCATAAATCTAATCCGTGTCGAGGAAAAAATCATTTACATTTTGGTGTTTTCATTCAGAGTAGAGAGAAAAGTTTGAGAAACCAACTCCAGAAACACTAAGTATGCCTAGAACCGGATTGAACATAGCCCTGAATGAGGGAAGCATGACCAGAAATGGAGACGATCATGTGGATCAACGAACTCCACCAATAGAAATGCTGCAGACAATCCTAAACGATATGCAAGAAATGGAAAGAAGGAACACAGAGGCGCTGCGTAGTGCATGATAGGCTGTGCATGATCAAATCAACACACTTCGGTAAGAACTGGCAAGGACACGTGCCAAAGTCAGTCAAACGGTGAATAACGAGAAAGACATAAGGTAAGAGAACCATGAGAACAACAGAAATATACAACAGGAGGAAGTAGAAGTCAAATCCCAAAATCATGTGAAAGAGGCTACATGTGAAGCTCGTCGTCTTGGATCACAACGAAAAAAGTGGTGGAAGAATTACTGGAGCGGAATATGATGGAGATGAAAAACGTCGGAAGTACGAGGAAGACCAACCTCGAACTCTCACTCGTACTCTGTTAAGCCCTGAAATTCTGACGACACATGTACCCGAAAAGTTCTTGGCCCCCAAATTTAAATGTTATGAGGGGAAAATAGATCCCGTAGACCATCTCCAGTGGTTCAGATAAATAATGGCGTTGTATCAGCATGATGACGAACTAATGTGCATGATGTTCCCCACCAGCCTCGATGTGATAACTTTGAAATGGTATCATTCCCTCTCTGTGCATTCAATTACTAATTTTACTATTATGTCCTATGTATTTATAGAACAATACTCTACTTATCGAGAGTCATGGAAGACATAGAGTATCTTTTGACTATTTCCGCCAAGAGAGGGGAGTCACTACGGGAATACACTCACAGATTTAAGGGCGAGATGGTAATAGTAAAAAATTATGATAATCGATTTTCCATACTAGCCTTCAGGCATGGGTTATACCCGAACTCACCCCTGTTCGAAGATCTATCCAAGATAAAATCACTTTCCATGGAGGAAACCTTTCAACGGGCGCAAGCCTACATCACTCTAGAAGATGAGAAAAGAAGCATGCTGAACAGAAGACTAGGGAGTCAACAAAGTGGGAAAGAGGTTCGAGACCTGAAAGGAAAAAGTATGATGGAATGGAAAGAGAAGATGGGAGAAATAACAAGCAGGAAAGAATGTGGTACCAAAGGAGTGATTTAGATAGGGTACACCCAAGGGACAAGGTTTACACATCGTTGACCATTTCGGTAAACCAAGTCTTGGACATGATCAAAGACAAGCCTTGGCTGAAGAGGCTAACCCTACTCAGAAAAGAGCCAAGCTACAAGGATAAAGACAAGTACTGCATCTTCAACATGAGTAGCTAGCATTACGCAAGAGACCGTTTCCACCTTAAATACTACATCAAAAAGCGCCTAGAAGGACTTTCAAGTGTTAGCGAGAATCCGCTACTGGTATTCGATGATCTAGATTTGGAGCATGACGAACATCACAACGATGCTATTGTCTTTTCAATAAAAGTTGGCAACTACTTACTAAAGAGAGTCTTGGTTGACGACGGGGGCACTGTGAACATTCTATATCGGGAAACCTTGGAGAAAATGTCAATGGGAACAAAATCTGCAAGAAACTTCACAACCATTGATAGGCTTCAACGGAATCATCCGTTACTCAGAAGGAACCCTCATTCTCTCGGTGAATGTAGAACCCTCTAACTACATGACAGAGTTCATGATGCTTAACACGTCATCCCTATACAGTACTATCCTATAAAGAACCTGACTCCCCAAAATGAAAGCCGTCCCTTTAAATTTCTCAAAGTGCTGAAGTATATGTCACCCGAGGGAGTTAAAACAATATGAGGAGATCAAGCTGCTACTCACATCTTCTCCGTAACTACTCTGGAGTCTGTCAAGAGAAAGGCTACATAAAAAGCAGAAGGAAAGCGGCCCACAGATTTATAACATTCATAGGAAGACGGACAAGACGGCCTGAGGTATGAGGAAAGTGAAGAAATAAAACTTGTATGCTTGGAAGAAAGAACCCAGAAGATGACGAACATTGGTACCCGCCTCGAAAAAAATGTAAAAGAAAGATTGGTGAAATTTATGTGGGAAAACAAAGATGTGTTTGCAATTACGACGTAAGAGATGTTGGGCATTCCCGAAGAAATTATCTGTCGTAAGATGAATATGGATCTAGTTATGAAGCCAGTAAAGCGGAGGAAGAGAAGCTTTACAACGGGACAGAATAAAGCAATCAAGGAAGAAGTCAAAAAGCTCTTGACGGTTGGTTTCATTCGGGAAGTTGATTACCCAGAATTGAAGGCTAACATGGTAATGGTACGAAAGAAGAGTGGTAATTGGAGAATATATGTGGACTTCACTGACTTGAATAAAGCCTGCGCCAAAGATGATTACCCGCTGCCAAGGATAAATCAGATGGCCGACACAACCTGACACAAACTACTCAACTTCATGGACGCGTACTCAAGATACAATTAGGTGAAAATGTTTCAACCTGATCAAGAAAAGACTTCATTCATTACTGAATATGATATCTATTGTTATAAAGTTATGCGTTTTGGCTTGAAAAATGCAGGTGCAACTTATCAAAGATTGGTGAACAAAGTCTTATGTTAACAAATTGAGAAAAACATGAAGTCTACGTTGACAACATGTTGGTAAAAAGTGAGAAACGGGGAGACCATATCCGGCATCTCGAAGAAGCTTTTTCAATTTTAAGAAAACACTCCATGAAGTTGAATAAGGAAAAATGTAAGTTGGGAGTGGCAGCGGGGAATCGATGTGAATCTAGACCAAGTAAAGGCAATTATGGAGATGAAATCTCCGCGAAACTGAAAAGAAATACAAGAGTTGATAGGAAGGTTAACCATTCTAGCTGGATTCGTCTCAAGTTCTATGGATACGTGAAAACCGTTCTTCGAAAAGTTGAGAAAGAACTCTTGGGATGGATGTGTCAAGGAATGTGAGGAAGCCTTTAGTAGAATCAAAGAATATCTAACAACTCCCCATCTACTCTATAAACCAATACCGAGTGACCAACTCCTACTGTACGTCGTCATTTCTGAAGTGACCGTCAACGTCGTGCTTATCAGAGAGGAAGAAAGGAAACAAAATCCTGTGTACTTCATAAGGAAGATCCTGGTAGCAGCTGAGACGAGATATAAACGGATGGAGAAATTACTACTAGAAATTGTAACTGCTGCATGAAAGTTGAGGCCATATTTCCAGGCAAACAGCATCAAAGTGTTAACAAACTCACCTATTAAGAGTCTCCTGCACTTTCCAGAGGTAAGTGGGAGGATGGTGAATCGGTTGATCGAGTTAAGCCGGTACGAGATTCACTATGTGAACACAACTTCCATCAAGGGCAGACATTAGTAGATTTTGTTGCGAATTTAACCAGAGAGAAAGCTGACCAGAAGCCTATAGGAAAAGTTGAAAACGGATCTCAGAAATTGTATGTCGATGGTGCTTCAAATAGAAAGGGAGCTGGAGCAGGGGTAATGTTACAAACCCCAATTGGAGAAACACTAGAGCACTCCATCTCCTTTAGGTTCAATGCGTCGAACAACGGTGTGGAATATGAAGCTTGATTGTGAGAGTATCCTTGTAATGGGAATACGAGGTGACAAATGTAAAAATATTCTATGATTCCATGTTGGTTGTGAAACAGGGCATAAGAGAATATGTATCGAAAGATGAGAGGATGATAAGTTAACTACAACAGGCAAATGACCTGCTAAGCACAATGAAAATCTACAAAATCAGTAAATCCCAAGAAATGAGAATGGATACGCTGTCACACTGACGCACTCGTAAACCTTACAATTCCCATATAAAAGTAATGTCCTCGTTGAATTTCTGGAAAAACTAAATGTCTCATTCCTATGGAACGCCGTGGCTAATGTGGAGGTAGAAATGGAACCCAGCTGACACGATGACATAATCTGCTACCTAGAAAAGGGAGCACTTCCAGAAGACAAGCTCCTCGTTAAAAAAAAAAACAACAACAGAGCGCCAGGTACACATTGATAAATGGATTATTGTACAGAATATCCTTTACAGGCCCATACTTGAAATGTTTGAAGGAAATGGATGCTCGATATGTTCTGGCGGAGATCGATGACGGGATATGTGGCAATCATACTAGAGATAGATCAGTAGCCTACAAAGTCTTGGATGAAGGGTATTATTGGCCCAAAATGTATCAAGACGCCAAGTAATATGTAAAGGGTTGTGATAAGTGCTAGCGTTTTGCTCCAGTTGCTAATATGGCTCTTGATGAATTGAAAATGGTGATGAATCAGTGGCCCTTCATGCAATGGGCACTTGACATCGTTGGTCCGCTTCTAATGGAACCCACACAGAAATGTTTCCTGCTAGTAGCAACGGATTACTTCACCTAGTGGATTGAGGCTAAAGCCTTCACAAGAATACAGGAAGAAGAAGTTGTAGGATCGATATGGCAACCCAAGATGTGGGTGGATTTGGTGATTGTGTTCAAATTAAAAACTTTTTGCATTCAAGTGGAAAATGAATGTTCAAGAATGAATTTCGTAAGGAGCCTTCATTTTATGGGCATGATAATTATTATCAGCTTGTTAAAATAGCCAAGGTATGTAGAATGATTTACCAAGTACTTTGCAAGGACATTTTCTTTTGGTTTTAATTTTCTTATGAATGGTTAAGAACTCTTTTGACCAAATGGGTTTGTACCTGATTTATAGAGAGTTGAGTGATTAGAGACATAAAAGTTAAATCAAAGTTACTGGTTTCTACTTAACAGGTGCGTGGGACAGATGAACTTAATGCCTATCTCAATAAATACAGGATTGAATTAGCCAACATCTTGCAGCTCTTGTTGGGAGGTTGGTGCAGACCTAGTGTTTGATTTTTTTTCTTTATATAATTTTGCACTTATTGTCAGCTGTTTTAACTAATAAGCTATTTTTCTCTGAAATAAATATAAAAAATAGAGAAGTTATAATTTACTTGATGAAGGCATAACCGGAAATCTTGGACGAAGGTCATCAGTGTTGATAATCAACATTTGGCAGTCCCTGAGATAAAACATCTTGTCATCCCTGGTGATTAGTAGTCTAGTTTCTTTAAGTTTCAGTGATTATCTTTAACACTTTGCATTTTGAAGGCCGTTGACTTTGTTGACAAATCACTACGTTATGATCACCAAGAAAGTCTCACTGCAAAAGAAGCATTGGTAAATTTCACTCTTTTTGTATTTAAGAGTTGGTATTAACCCTTCCCTTCAAAAAATATGGCTTCACAAAATCACAAACTTTTTTTTGCCATACCTTTTTCAAGTACATTTCCTCAGGGTTCTGTTTCCTGCCTATAAGAAAGTACATTTTCTTAGGGTTATTATGCATGTAAGGTATTATGATGTATAAGTATGTTACTTGTATTATCTTTGATACCGTTTATCTCATCGCCCACCACAGTTCTTCACTCTGTGGATACCAGAGTAAAGTTGGTAATTTCAACTTTCTAGGTGCTTTGTGGTTTTGGATTTTGTGTATGTGTGTGGTTCAGATAGATATGTTTCAAAAATATGTTTTCTTTTACTTTCAGCTTTATGACGGTATATTTGTTGATATAGTTTTGGTTTTGAGTTTCGGTTGAACCATAGAATGTGAAAATTGAAAAACGCACCAGTTTTCAGATTAACAAACAAAGAGAAATTAAGTGAGAATTATGGTTTCTTTGAATTCTGGAATATCACAAGGGTAGTCTTGGTCCTTGGAGTAGGCTTAGATAAGATTATTAGTATCATGCTGAAACTTACAAAAGCACTGTCCTAAAATTTGGATGTCAGGACTCAAGAGTTCTATTGCAGCTTTGTTCCCGAGATGTTAATTTAGAATCTGCCATGGTCTATATGGAATTGAGCGTGAATGGTGTTTGGTTAGTATCATGTTAGTTTTCACCTGAAGAACTTAAAGCACTCATGTAGAAGTGTCAAGCAAGGCATTGACAACATCCTCATGTACAAGGCAAATTATAGAAAGGTTTATAGGAGGAGAAGCGCTAGCATTCTTAGGAAAACAGAGCCGAGTCTTATTTTGGCGAACAAGAGCTAGTAAATATATTTCATGTATATAATTTTAAGGTTGCTCAGTAATTGCGCGCGCGCGCGCCCACACACACACACACACATACACACACACACACACACACACACACACACACACACACACATATATATTATTTGAGAGTCTTTATTGAAGTTTAGTGACCAATGATTTTTATTAGTAGAGCCTTACTAAGTGAGTGGTTATGGGGTTTCGTAAAGAGTGAATCAGAGGTGAATAATGTTAGAATCAAGCATTTATTATTGAGCTAAAAGCTGTAGCTATTAGCTAAGATGCAAGTTGCAACCTCATTTTCTTATTTTGTGGCAGTCATGCTCTATCTCATTCCCTTACTCCACCCCATAAGGCCAACAAGTAAGTGTATGTGGCCCTGATAACATGATAAATGATTAGAAGTTATAACTATCAATTGAATATCCAACGCAAGAGTAGGGGAGAGTCCAAGTGTATATCTTAATTGATTTGCATATCATTATGCCCATTATTGTAGGATTATATTTAGCAAAATGTTTGGTCTTATAATGCATTTACATATGATATGAAAATGATAAATCGTGATAGGGGAGAGTTCAAGTGTGTATCATAATTGATTTCCAGATCATTATGCCTATTATTGTTGGATTATCTTTAGCAAAAGGTCTTGTCTTACAATGTATTTACAGATGATCTGAAAATGATAACTTGTTATAGGGGAGAGTCCAAGTGTATATCATAATTGATTTGCAGATCATTATGCCATTATTGTAGGATTATCTTTAGCAAAAGGTCTTGTCTTATAATGCTTTTTACTGTACTCGCACTTGGATTATAATACAGTGGTAGACATATGCTATAAATGTTATTGGGCATCCTTGCTGATAAAATATATCACACATCTTTTGGTTAATATTTTCGTTAAATGTGCAGGTATGGGTTCTGGCTCTTACTGTTTTACCAGCAAGGTCAAATATAATAATTCATTTTGGATTAGTGATATATTTGGCTCTTCTGTCAATATGGATTCTTCCAGAAGATACGTGGATGGTATGCTTAGCTTTGACATTATAATTACTAGTCTTTTTTAGCTGAATCGCATATTTATGTCTCCTAGTTATCAATTCAAGCTTTTGGCTTAGAAATACATGTGGCTAACTAATCTTATTTAGAATAGTTAAGATATATGCTAAAACGAGAAGCTTCTTGCTTAATTTCCAACATCTCTTCTAGGATCAATTGGGAAAAGTGTCTCTTCTCTCAGGAATTTTGTTCCTCATGTTGGCCCTAGGTTCAGACGGAGTACCACCCCTTGTTCAACAAAGAACACCACATCTAGAAGTGATGGGTTTACCTAGTCTTCCTACATCTTTGGGAGGCTCCTCGTATTTAATCATGAAGCTAGGTACATTAACTTTTACAAGGAAGGGCTTATCAATAGCCAACACAGCAGCATGTCTAACCTTTCTTGTAAGTCATTTGTCTTTTTTTTGTTCTTTTTCCTTCTGATCAGTGGCAAAATAAACTGCATTGCTCTCAAAGTCCCAAGAAACTATATTATTCACAAAGAAACTATATTAGTTTTGTTCCACTTTAAACTATAATTGCACTCTATTTTTAATGCATATAGGATTAACACATGTTTTTTAATGAATTAGTATATCAAGGATAAATATATAAATTATAAAGTCTTGGAGAAGCGTCAAATATCTTAGAAAATTATATTTGACGCTTCTCCAAGACTTTATAATTTGCATATTTATCCTTGACCTACTAATGCATATTAATGCATTATCAAATATTTGAACACTAATTTCAAATGTATGGCCATACTTAAATATAATGACTGAACGTGATTCGTGTAGAAAAACTTTTAAAGTCACTCAATATAGAACTTATGGGATTAGTCGTGGTTGCCATAAGTTGGTCCCGACTTCCATGGTTAAAAAATGTATCCGCTTTATACTCAAGAGTAATCAAAAGATGTGGATGAGTAAAACTCTCATTCCTGTACTAATGGCGTTTTCTATCTCTTGGTCTTTGGAGGCCTTTTTAAGCACCAAACTAATTCTTGAGTGCATGTTCTGACCCTTCCTTCCCCATGTACTTGTCCATGAGATTCACTATATAGTTATGAAAATCCTGTGGATAAACAAATAGTTAAGCCCACACTCACACAAGTTGTGGATTGTGAGTTACATTCCTCTAATTCTCTATGATGAAAATATACTACATTGATGATTACTTGCCATTATTCATTGAGCATAAGTATGTTACTTGTATTATCTTTGATAATTCTCTATGATATAAATATGCTGCAATGATGATTACTTGCTCTCATTCATTGATAATCTAGAAGTATGTTACTTGTATTATCTTTGATTATTCATTGAAACAATAGCTCTAATGATTTATAAACGTGAAATGGTTGTTCTTTTGAGATTTTAGCTTTATTTTTTCTTATTTCTGATCATTTGAGAGCACTTGGTACCACTTTATAAAGATAGCTATTGATTCTGATAGTTTTGGCTTGGGGGTGGGGTGATCGATGACTTAACTAAAGTTTTATTTTGATCCATGGTTCGAGATTAAACTGAATGAAAATTAGAATGAGTTAGCGTATTAGATTTTGTTAATTGATGAAAAGTTGGAAGAAGAAACTCTAGGATGTCTATTTTTCTATACATTTTATGATAACAAATTGTTAATTTTAAAAGGGAAAACATATTCTATTTGCCAAGATTTTATTTAATTAAATAAATAAATTTTTATGTATTTTTCTTGAACTTTAGATGATTGGGGATTCTCCATCATTTATTTACTTTTGGCGATACCAGAGATGACGGAGATTCTCCGTCATCTGAAGTCTACATGTAGTAACTTTAGATGATGGGGATTCCCTGACAACTATATACTTTTCACGGTACCTAAGAGGACGGAGAATTCTCGTTATCTAAAGTCTACGTGGAGTAACTTTAGATGAAGGAGAATCATCGTCATCTATCTACTTTTCGCGGTATCTACAATGACGGGGATTGTCTGTCATTGTACATTATTATAATGATAATTTTTTTAAATGACTAAAAATGACATCCCGGTAGATGACAGTCGGTCAGCCGTCAATATAGGTTATAATGACGGGTTTTACCCATCATTTAACCTCATTTTTGTAGTAGTGTCCCCACTATGCTATGTGGGAAATCCCCACTGTGCTACGTGGACGGTGAAGAACTAATCAAGAGGCAGCGAGAAGATCTCCACCGTATGAGAACATGAAGAAGGAGATCATGACCGTGAGATAGATCGTGTGATTATGATTACTTCGGCAGTTGAAAGACAATACAATATGGTTGTTAAAGGGAATAGGCAAAGCATGAGAGCCCACGCTTGACAAAGATCCCATAAGTATGAGAGCGATCCTAGGGCATGGTGATACTCCCAAAAACATAGGGCGAGGGTGACCATTACCCTATTTTTATTGTTATTATGATTGTTAATTTGTCGATATCTTAAAAAAATGCCTATATATAAAGGCTCATGTAAAAAATACAGAGGATAATGAAACTCAATTCAATTCAATCCAACAAAGAACACACCCATAGCATTTATCTCTCTCCCTCCCTCCCTCCCTCTCCATAAATCTTATTCGTGCAGAGGAAAAAATCCTTTACTCATGCGAAGGAAAAATTACTTTACAATCCTCTAATGCCATATTTTACTTCCACAAGATACAAAAACCAAAATAAACTAATTATAACATGTACAAGTGCATGTTGCAATTGTTGGGTTTAAGTCGCATTCTAACTCTCTTATTTTTATAGCTGCATGAAGCGTTTGTATAACTTATTATCAGTTCTCACAACTAATTTCTTAATTAGAAGAATCATTTAGTCAATAATCATGATCATCCTCTATACGTTGTCCTGACAGCTTTTTTTACTCTCGTCATCCTTCATCATACTACATGTCCAACATAATTTTTTAAAGGTGAAATTGATGAATTATATATATACATGTGTATGCGTGCATATTTAATATTTGTCTTATAACAGGAGAACTGAAATTTTATGGAATCAAATTGAGTCAAAACTTTGCTTAAGGTGTCCATATATGATTGGTGTAAAAAAATTGTTCAATCACAGTGAATCTTTGATGATAATGTATGTTTATTGGGTAATATATCACAAAAGAGTAAATATTTTGGGATCAGGATTTCCTCCCTTCTTTGAGCATGAGAGAATCTTGTTAAATTTAGATCATTCATTTTAAAAATGTACAACTCAAATTTGATCTTAATCAAAGATAAAATAAGAAAAAATTAAATTAAAAAAATTAAAAATTTATTTTATCATCTAAATAAGTGTGTCAAGATAATGATGGCCGTCTATTTTTTCAAAGACGTTCACCAGTTTATAAACATAACCTCTGGTTGGATGGCAATAGGAGGGATATAATATATTTTGTTGGGTAAAAGATTATTTTTTAATGTGCACTATTTTTTTCGTTTTATTCTTTCAATGAAATCTCTAAAAAATGCATATAGGTTAAACTCATGGCAAGGAAAAGTGGCTCTGAAACTAGCATGGAACATGGTTTTAGACTATAGATGAAAAAAATAAGTAAACATGAAATTATAGCTTTAGTTTTCCAATTTTGAGATAGTAGATATATGACTTTCTGACAAATAAACTATATAAATGTTATCGGGAATGAGTTTCTTTACTGTTACCTAACAATGACAAAGAAAGTAGTTGACTCAGATCTGACTGTTCGGTTAGTTTTAAACGGATCAGGTCTGACCCAATTATTTTATATTAAAATATTAATTATTAAATTAATTTTTTTAATTTTATTCTTATTAGTTATGCTTTATTCAGATCTGTTTGAATGAATCAGATTTAACTACTGTCTATGTCGTTGTTAGACAACGTCAGAAAATCTAAATTCATATCATCGGATGACTATCCAAGCCAACATAATCATGCCTTGATGGAAAAAAGAACATGTATATTAAAATGTCTAACATTTGTAGAGAGAATAATTATAGATAGTCCATTTTATTTATAAGAAAGATATTCTATTTACCAATTTGATGGCATGTAGGATTTTATTTAGATTCTTGTCCCTCTCATGATTAAGTTGAAGAACTTGAAGGTATATATAATGCTAATGGACACATGATGGGTATTTGTAGGTGATTAGTAATTCCTAACCCAGATCTTCATGTAAATTTTTATATGATAAGGCATAAATACAAAATCAATCTCTCTCTCTCTCTCTCTTTTTCCCCATAATTTTTGAAGAATTATGTGATCAATTCATAGTCTAATTTTTTAAAAAAATAGACATATTTTTGTGTGTATTTATCATGTAGTAGTGCTTGTGCTTGTGTAGCCAGTCAGGCATGGACGATGTATATCTTTTGGCTAAATATCGCAAATGAAAAATAGTTCAGCTGATAGTTTGTTATCTTCAAAAGTGCTCATTTTGATTTGAATACTGTATGAGTATGACTCAATATCATGCAAGTGGAAGAAAAAGATTGTTCTTTTGGTATAAAGTTGCAACAAAAAAGAAAAGAAAAGAAAAGAAAAGAAAAGAAAAGTGGGAACTGAGAAGGAAAGTCTATATCTGAATCTATGTGACGTTGCTATTATATAGTGAATAGACCCATCATCATTTAAAGAGGGAGAAATCAATACTGATAAAAGAATAGCTTTACAATTGCATAAAGTCTTCTTCTTGACACTTAAAGTGAGTAAAGACAAGTAGTCGGGAAGGGAGATGGTTTGACATTGAGGGCAAGTGTTAAACCATGGATCAGGAGCTGTGTTGTGACCACTGCAAGATAGTTATTAGTTCATTGGGTTGTCCGATCCAATATGATCAGAATTAAAATTAAATAAAAATAAAAATAGTTTTTTTATCTATTATTTTTTATTTTTTTGAATTTATGACAAATGTGCGTGCATGGAATACTTAGAAGTTTGGTGCAATTGGGTAATTAATGTGACAATAATCATGGAGGTCTCAAACATATAATAATGATATAATTCTATTAATCATCTACTGTATGAGATGATTTGGTATAAGTTATTGGCCAATCTCATGTTCGACCGAGGTGAAAAAAGTAAGGTATAAGCGGTACGGTTCGGCTCGGTTTAAGGGGTTTACCGAGCCGAACCGAACATACCATTTTACATTATTAGCGACCGAACCGAACTACTCAATGTTCAAAAATTGAACCGAACCGAACCACTCAAAAATAACGAAAACCGAACCGAATCTTAAGATGAAAAGCAAAGCATAAAAATTCATCAAATCTCAACCTAATTTCTAACTAATCTCAACCAAATCAACAACACATACAAAACCAACATCAATCTCAAATAAATTTTTGACAGATTTGTATTTCAACTGAAAATACAAAATATTTACAGAAACAACAGAGAATAAATGAAAAAAAGATACAATGTTCAAAAATTGAACCGAACCGAACCACTCAAAATAAACAAAAACCGAACCGAATCATAAGATGAAAAGCAAAGCATAAAAATTCATCAAATCTCAACCTAATTTCTAACTAATCTCAACCAAATCAACAACACATACAAAACTAACATCAATCTCAACCAAGTCTTTGACAAATTTGTATTTCAATTGAGAATATAAAATATTTACAGAAACAACAGAGAATACATGAAAAAAAGATAGAATTTAAGTAGTAAACACACACAGAGATAGACAGAGAAAGTGAGAGACATTGAGAGAAAGAAACGGAGATAAAGAGAGACGAGGCTAACTGATAAAGATGGTGAGGCTGCGTGAAGTGAAGGGGGAATTAAGGTAAATTGGCTTATATAGAAGTGTGGTTCGATTCGGTATGGTGCGGTTTTTGTGAAAAAACCGAACTCCGAACCGAACCATCCTGTTTTTCAATTTCTGGAACCGAACCAAACCGTCAGAAGTGACAAAACTACTTGAACCGATGCGGTTCGTTCCAGTTCGGTTGATTTTTACGGTTTGGTCGGTTTTCCTTACACCCCTAGGAAAAAGTATCACACCAATACATCAAAAACCTTATAATCGATGATAAAGGTTTGAAATGACATTTAGATAATTTTATTAGTTATCCCACATTTCTAAAAAAAATGAGCCACGAGACTTATATATAACTAAAGGGTGCTCATACCCTTATTGATTTAGCTATCCCGCACATTGTCATGCGCAAAGGGCACATTGGACGGCGGGTGCTTTGATGACACAATTTGCAGTTTGCATATACTCAACATCTCGAGGAGCTGGATTCTATACGGATGCCAAGACAACTATAACATGGCAATAGTAAGTTAGCGCCTTACGTGGCAAGTCAGACTGTCCACAACAAGGCTCGTGGACATATTACTAGGCGCTTTGAATAGTTGGAGTGATTTACGTAGCATTTTTTTTCGTGTAAAAAGGATGTCTGGCTAACATATCTCAGCCTAAGAAGTTGGGCTAAACTATTGTAGATACCGTATTTTATCCGGTCTAATACATGAAATATACATGTTTTGTATTTTGGCTCATATAATAATCCAAGACTATATGTATAATTTGAAAACTAATCCAATACTAAATTAAGAAAAGTGGTCCAAGGACTAAAAAGTAAAAATTGAAAAAAAGGACTAAAAATAAAAATTGAAAAAAAGACTAAAAGTAAAAAAGTCAAATCCTAATTTTGCCTATAAATAGGGATGAGATCTTCACTTAAGGGGGTCTATTTGGAGTAAAAAAAGAGAAGCCATTTTTAGAGTGAGAAAGATAGGGGTTGGAGTGAGAAAGAGAGGTGATTTTAGAGAGATGAAGAGGTTCTACACTTCTATTATCTTCATCTTCTTCCATTCTTTTTCTTAAGGTAGCTTAATTGTTTGATACATTTGCTCATAATATATTTTGTTCGTCTCTCTTCCTCATATGAATGTAGTTGATATCTTTTGTATTTTTTTTACATAAGTGGATTGTTCATTCTTTATCATTTCTCCGCATTTAAATCTTAACATTTTAATTTCATGCTTTGATGATTTCTTTACAAGTTGGATATTGAGATGTCTTTGTCATCAAATCAATTAATAAGGATGATGATAAAACTTTTGAGGGGTGGAAAAATTAACCAAATGTGAATCAACCATTTTAATGGGTTGAAAGTGTACATTTGATGCAAAGATCCTCTAGGATAATTTCTCACACATAACAATGCATAAATAGAGAGTAAAACCTCTATACAATATTATGCAAATATCTGAGTTGTGAAATTTTCAATTTTCCTACAAGTCTTTTCTTTTTAAAATATTATGTTCATCATTTTGTGATATTTGTTTGAACTAATTATCATCCATGATCATCCCCTTTGCTATTTGATTAACAATGACTAATGAGGGAAGGAAAGAAAAATGGTAATTAGTAGACTAAGTAGAAAAAAAAATAGACATATTTATATTTAAAAAAATATATTGTTTATTTTTCATCATTTTTTTTCAATTTATTTATTTAATACTATTATTATTATTACTATTATATTATATTATATATATAAAAAAA
>QANY01011037.1:69606-137813 GCA_003255025.1 Datisca glomerata
CACATCATGACCAACGTTAGATTTCTGCTGAAATCATGATTAATTTTGTGCATGTATATATGTCTTGTGTCACTTAAACATGTCTTCTCTTCATTGTTTTACATCTAACTTCATCTTTCTGTTTTGCATACATGCATCATGCTGCGTAATGGGATTGTAAAGAAGTATTCAATTCATTCAAATTTTAGAGACCATGACTCCCACTTCGAGTGTGATAGAAGATCAAGTTACGGTAGCCCAATGGTAAGAGGAATTGCAGAAACATAAAGGAGATTGTCTAAAAAATGAAGACGTTGTTCTTCTACCATCAATCACTAAGATAAAGTTCTCACGCATTGACTTGGAGAGGTTGAAGAAGATATGGGAGGATTTTTCATCAGAGCAGAAAAGTTTATTTGTCGGAAAATATGGTCATATAGCTTATCTACTGTATATTGTAGTCAACGTTCCCGTCCTTAAAGCTTTAATGCATTTCTAGGACTCTCATTATAGATGTTTCACCTTCGGAATAATTGATCTTACTCCCATAATTGAAGAATATCAAGCACTACTGAATGTCCCATTGCAAAATACCGACAAAGTTTATAACTATGACAAAAAGCTCACGTTGAAGAGAGCTTTGTCTAAGCTCTTGGGTACTGTCCATGCGTCTGAGATTGAGAAAAGTTTGAAAATTAAAGGGGGAAATGAGTGTGTGCCGTTGGATTACCTCCTAGATCTCACCCATAATTTCTTAAAGGAGGATAAAGGTATGACTCTTTATGCTCTGTGTATTTATGGCACCGTGTTATTTCCAAAGATCCAAGGTTATATGGATGATAAAGTGATAAAAATGTTCCTTCAAGTCGAACATGGTGTTAACCCTGTTATCTCAATTCTCACTGAGACTATCCATTCTTTGAATCACATCCGAGTGTCTGGAAAAGGAAAGTTCATCGGCTCCTCAACTCTTTTGTGTATTTGGGTTCTCAGCCATCTAAGATGTCCGTTATATTTAAAGTGTCCTCAAGTTAAGTTTCAAGTCCATGGATGAAGACGAAGATCCCTATTGCAGAATTTGGAATGGCCAAATGGAATCCGCAGCTTCCCGAAAAATGGACTTGGCTCTCATACCTATCCAAGTTGAAAGATTAGGATGTTATTTGGAAAGCATATTGGAAGCCGTTAACACCAATGATCTGCAGATGTGGTGATTTTCAATGGGTTCCGCTCCCGGGACCATGGGGTTGTACTAGTTATGCTCTGCTAATGGCACTCCGTCAATTATACATGAGACAGTTTGTCCCCACCACGCATGCATTGAAGGATATTGAGGTTAGTTACGATTCTCAAGAAATTGAACAAAAACTACAGCAGCTGATTGCTTCTTGGAAAATAACAAGAAGGATGCGAAATGAAAAGAATCGCATGAACTGCACAAAGGAGTATGAAGCATGGCTTGAGAGTAGAAACAAAATAATTATTTCCTTACCAATTGAGGATGTACCATCAGCCAAATCACTGGAAGTTCATCAAAAGATTGCTAAAAAGGAGGAGCTAGATGAGTTATATGAGGAGCGTCAAAAAGTTCTAGCCCTTTTGGAAGAAAACAGACGACTAGCAGTCGAGGCAAATTTGTCTGAGAAACATAGAATCGAAGCTGAAGAATGACTCAAAGAGTTAAGAAATAAGGTTGAGGATCAGGCGTATCTAAAGCGGAAAAACTCAGAGTTGGGAACTGACACTCGCCAATTGGGCAACAAAATTAGAAGGATGGCGGAAGACAATGAGAACTTGCGAGGGGTAATCTACGAACAAGAGGATCAAATCGTGAAGTTAGAGAGGGAAAATAAACTGGTACGAGAAATTCTAGAAGAGGTGAAGGGAACTGTTGATAAGAAAAATGCGTACATCGTCGAGTTAGAAGAGCAATATAACGCCTTACGATGAATCGTTGATAATTTGCAAGTTGATTTAGATAATCAGAAAGTTAAAAAGACTGAGTCAACAATTGATTCTGAAGAATTATTGAAAGTCATCGCAAGCCTTGAGCACCTAGTTAGAGCTTATCAGAATGTGGCAGAGAAGTTTGCAAGAAACAATGACGCTTTTGATATACTGAGATATGATTATCAGTTGCTACAACAAGAGTACAACTCGATTCGACAACGATCTGGGCAGGCTGTGGAATGGCTTAAAGGCATGGCTGTGAGAGCGGGCAATTTGGCGGAACAAGCTTCATTTTTGAAGAGAAATGTCTTGCCCATCCATCATAATAGGGAGAACTTGTCTAAATTTTTAGAAGAAGTCAACCGGGATTTGGGTCATTTTGGTCGTCTTGTATGAACTCATGTTATGAAATAATGTAATTGACTTCTACATACTCAAATGTAGTGGATGGCTCTACTAATTGAATGAAATTGATTACTTTAAAACTTTCACTTTGCGCAGTATCATTTCTCATGCATAAATTTACTCTCATTATTTCTTCTTTTTATTAGCAAAAATCTACATCTCATTGCTTTATTTTTATTTATTTTAAAATTTTTTTCCAAAGATAGCCCGACAACTTCGACATCCCTATCGAACTCGAGCTCAAGTTAGGGTCATGGACGAGCAAGAAAGAGAGCAATCATGAGAGAAAATGAAGGAAGAGATTAGGGAGCTAAAAGAGCAAATGGCTAAAGTCCTCGAACTCCTCGCCGCAAGTAAGAGAAATGCCTGTTTTGAAAATCTGCAAGGGGCTCAATCATCACAACATCAACTGCCAAACGATACTCCACTTTACCCTCCTGGGTTCACTCCAACCTATCAACGTCATCAGGTTGACCAGTTTCAGCATGCTTCACTACCAATAAATATCCAGCATCATCCATTTCCAAATGTCCAGGAAACAACGCAGACGGGGAAAACTGGGTACAACCCATCCGCGATGGCATGTGGTCACAACCAAGCTTTCACTCCACAAGACGAACTCGTTAATGAGCCAATCATCATAACCGATGTTGATGACCCAAAGATGCAAAAGCCTATTACCAAGCCAAGTGATGACCCACGATCGAAAGATAAATTGGACTTTTTGGAGGAGAGATTACGTGCTATTGAAGGATCTGATGTATACGGTACCATTAATCCCATCCAATTATGTTTGGTCCCTAATGAAAACATCCCACATAAATTCAAACAATCTGAGTTTGAAAAATATGATGGTAGTACGTGCCCTAGAAGTCACCTTATTATGTACTGCAGAAAAATGGCTGCTTGTGCAAATGATGATAAGCTGCTTATACATTTCTTTCAAAATAGCCTAATGAGAACCGCATCTCGTTGGTATATCCAATTGGATAACCAACATATTCAGAGGTGGAAAGATCTAGCAGATGGTTTTTTAAGACAATATAAGTACAACATAGACATAGCCCCTAATCGTTTGGACTTACAAAGGATGGAGAAAAAACCTACAGAAGGCTTTAAAGAATATGCACAAAGGTGGAGGGAATTAGCTGCTCAGGTACACCCCCCCATTGTCAGACAAAGAGATTGCTGAAATGTTTATTAACATCTTGAGACCTCCATTCTATGACAGAATGATTGGAAACGCTTCAAACAACTTCTTTGACATCGTAGTGGTCGGTGAAAGGATTGAGTATGAGATAAATAATGGAAGAATTTTGGAAACCATATTAGATACATCATCAGTAAAAAAAGGGCCTCCATTGAAGCGAAAAGAAGGGGATGTACATATGATCAATTCCAGGTACCCATCACAAGCTGTGAACCCGGGATCATGATTTTCAAAGTATGGGGAAGGACCCAAGTCTAGACATCATATGTGGCTAATACATCGTAAATTCCGTACAATTATTACTCTCAACAATCAACATTTCAAAATAACCCAAGACCCAATTTTAGACCACCAGCTCACCAGCAAAATATTAGTCAGGTTGATCAGCCTCTGGGGGGAAATATAAATAATCAACGTTTTATCCAATATGATCCAATCCCCATGTCATATACAAAACTCTTACCTCAATTGATACGGAATAATCAATTGGTGCCAATTCCTTATGAACCTCTACAACCACCATACCCAAGGTGGTATGATCCGACTGCTCGCTGTGAGTATCATACTGGGGCAGTGGAACATTCGGCTGAGAATTGCACGAAATTAAAAGGTAGAGTACATGCACTGATCAAGGCTGGATGGTTGAATTTCAAAAAGGCTAATGGGAATCCAGATATCAATTCCAACCCTCTACCAAATCATGAGAATCCTGCTGTGAATGCAATTGAGGAATATTTTTCATATGGAAAGAGGGACGTGGAAGATGTGAGCACGTCAATGGAAACGCTTTTCCATCTTCTTTCTAGAACAGGGTACACCTACCCAACACGCTCAAAGGATGAGTGCGTTTCTAGGAAGCTTATGCATGACTTCGATTGTTTGTTTCATAAGAAGGTGACGGTGCATACAATTAAGGAGTGTGCTGATTTTAAAAAGGAAGTGCAAAAGTTGTTGGATGCAAATATACTTACAATAAGTCATAAAGGAAAAAGGGAATACCAAGAAAATGACTCTTTAGTCCTCATGATAACTAAAGAATCATCTGAAGTTAATGTTGAAATGTCGCCTATATCCCCAAACCTCTCACAATACATTACGAGGAAAAGTCAACTTACACCACTACGCCTTATGCTCCGATGCCTATCACCATTCAAATACCGGGTGCGTTCGCTTACAAAGATTCAAGAGCAGTACCATGGACGTACGGATATGAGGTTATTACATGCAGTAATGACAAAACTCAAGAGCTAAATCCGTCTGTCCTCGATCTCCCCATAACTAATATTTCGGGAGTAGGTGGGATGACGAGGAGTGGCAGATGCTACAGGCTAGAAGTTTTGAAAATGGATAAAAGCGATGTGTTTGAAAGGCAAAGGAAATGGAAGGCCAAAGAAGGTGACAATGGTCATGAATTCCAAGGAGAAATGCATGGCGGCCAAGTGATAGAGCCAGATATAATAAGAGGTACGGAGAAAGAAAGAGCAGTGTCTGAAGAAGAAGTATGTGAATTTTTTATGCTCATCAAGCAAAGCGAGTATAAGGTGATTGAACAACTTAATCGCTTACCTGCTCGCATATCTTTACTGTCACTCTTTCTGAATTCTGAACCACATCGCCAAGCATTATTGAAGGCTTTGAATCAAGTATATGTCTGTCATGACATTACGGTGGAAAAGTTGGGTAGAATTGTAGGAAATATTACCGCACTGAATTTTATCACTTTCACAGATGATGAAATTCCGACCGATAATACTGGGCACACCAGAGCTTTACATATATCCGTAAAATGTAGGGATTATATTGTTGCAAAAGTAATGATTGATAACAGCTCATCTCTAAATGTAATGCCAAGATTCACACTTGCAAAGCTCCTAGTGGACGCGACACATATGCGGCCGAGCATGATGATAGTAAGAGCATTCGACGGTACCCGAAGAGAAGTAATCGGAGACATAGAGATACCTATTCGAATCGGACCATGCATATTCAATATTTTTTTCCAAGTGATGGACATAAATCCAACGTACAGTTTCTTTTTGGGTCGACCATGGATTCACTCTGCTGGGGCAGTACCTTCTTCCTTACATCAAAAGCTGAAATTCATAATGGATCATAAACTCATTTGTATATATAGGGAAGAAGATTTTTTGGTATCCAAGCCAGCCACCATGTCATATGTCGAGGCGGCAGATGAAGCATTGGAGTGCTCATGTCGATCATTTGAGATTGCGAACACCACGTTTGTTGCTAGTGGGAAACCCTCTCCAAAGCCAAACCTATCAAAAGCATCTCAGATGGTTGCAAGGTTGATGATCAAAGAGGGATACCAGCTAGGTAAGGGACTCGGGAGTGAGCATCAAGGCATAAATAAGTTAATTGACCGGGACAAGAATGAGCAAATGTTTGGACTTGGATATAGACCGTCCAAGGCTGATAAAGGGAGAGTGGAAGCTCAAAAGAAAGAAACGAGGATGGCTAGGCTTGAAAATAGGGAATTCGATGTGGAAATGACAATCATACCCTATATTTCTAAATCCTTTAGAAGTGGGGGAATTTCATTCGAAGAACCGGTTATAGTAGAGCAGTACAACCTTGAAGATGATATCGCCGAGCTTTCAATATCCACAATCCTGAGAAAATCATCAAGTTCAAGTACAGAGGACTTGGTTTCTCGATACGATTCAGATCATGAACTTAACAATTGAGACGTCACCGAGCTACCAATGCTCATGCCAAAATTCTAATGATTATATCCAATGCCTTAGGAATTTAATTGTTATGGGCCTATGTTCTCATCTATTTCATGTCATCTCTTTGAATAAAAATCTAAAAACTTGTTTCGTCTCCTTTTGTTGATGATAAATATAATTCCAGTTCTTTTTGTTCTTCCTTTTATGTCTACGTTTTCCATTCCTGAAATGTTGTTCATACTCATGCATTGTTTATTTTTTTTCTTTCGCCTTCTTTTCATCCAATAATCCGATTCAGGTTCGAGAACGGTGCTTTTGAAAACAAGAGCATAAGCAACAACTTTGACAATCCCATTCTTAGCATAGAGTCAGGTGAAAGTGACGAGGATAATTTTGAACCATCTCTGGAAATGTTAAAAATGGTAGAGTCAAATGAAAAAATAACTCAACCATATCAAGAGTTAACGGAGGTGATAAATTTGGGATTGGAGGGAGAGACGAAAGAAGTCCAAATCGGCACTTCTATGACAAACCAAGGCCGCCGAGAATTAATTGACTTACTCAAAGAGTATATTGATGTTTTTGCGTGGTCTTACCAAGATATGCCAGGTCTTGACACTGATATCGTGGTTCATCATTTGTCATTTATGCCCGAAAGTAAACCAGTGCGACAAAAGTTAAGGAAAATGAAACCAGACATGCTGGTACAGATCAAAGAAGAAGTTAAAAAGCAAGTAGATGCGGGTTTTCTAGAAGTAACAAAATATCCTAAATGGGTTGCGAACATAGTCCCAGTGCTGAAGAAAAATGGGAAAGTAAGGGTGTGTGTCGATTATAGAGATTTAAATCGGGCAAGCCCCAAGGATAATTTTCCATTGCCCCATATCGATGTCTTAGTAGATAACACTGCATGACATTCAACCTTCTCTTTCATGGATGGTTTTTCGGGGTATAACCAAATCAAAATGGCTCCTGAAGACCATGAAAAGATGACTTTTATAACTTTGTGAGGGTACATTTTGTTATAAGGTTATGCCATTTGGTCTGAAGAATGCAGGGGCAACTTACCAGCGGGCAATGGTAACATTGTTTCATGATATGATGCATAAAGAAATCGAAGTGTACGTTGATGATATGATTGCCAAATCACGTCAAGGGGAAGATCATACGGTCACTCTACGAAAACTATTTGGACCGTTGAGAAAGATCCAGTTAAAGCTTAACCCGACAAAATGTACATTCGCAATGTCTTCAGGGAAACTACTTGGTTTTGTCATGAGCAAGGAAGGAATAAAAGTTGACCCCGATAAGGTTCGAGCCATCATTGATATGCCGCCACCTCAAACTCAAAAGGAAGTTAGAGGTTTCTTGGGGAGATTAAATTACATAGTCCGTTTCATCTCACAGCTAATTGTAACTTGTGAACCTATCTTTAAACTTCTCCGCAAAAGTGATACAGAAGGATGGAATGATGATTGTCAAATTACTTTTGAGAAGATCAAGCAATACTTGCAAAATCCGCCTATACTTGTTCCTCCAACTCCATGGCGTCCACTCATTTTGTATCTTACAGTAACAGAAAAATCCATGGGTTGCGTACTTGGTCAGCATGACGCCTCTGGAAGGAAAGAACAAGCAATATACTATTTAAGTAAAATGTTCACAAATTATGAGGCTAATTATTCGATGTTGGAGAAAACGTGTTGTGCATTGGCCTGGGTTGCTCATCGGCTTAGACAATACATGTTATACCACACCACTTGGTTAATTTCAAAGATGGACCCTATCAAGTATATCTTTGAAAAGCCGTCACTTTCTAAACGGATTTCTAAATGACAAATGTTACTCACAGAATATGATATTGTCTATGTCACGAGGATGTCAATAAAAGGAAGCGTACTTGTTGATTATCTGACAGATCAACCAATGTAAGATTATGAGCCTATGAAGTTTGATTTTTCTGATGAGAGTGTTTCAATCATATTCAAAAATGAAGAAGAATATGCAGACCAAGAATTGTGGACAATGTTATTTGATGGTGCATCTAATGATGTAGTGCATGGAATTGCGGCAATCCTCATATTACCTAAAGGAAATTTTTTTCCATTCACGGCAAAATTATGCTTTGACTGTACAAATAATGTGGCAGAATATGAGGCATGTTCCATGGGAATTCAAGCGGCTTGTGATATGAAGATAAAGAAGCTTCGAGTGTACGGAGATTCGCTATTGGTGATACGACAACTAAATGGAGAATGAGAAGCTAGAGACTCTAAGCTAATACCTTATAAAAAATATGTCACTAAGTTAAGTCGAACTTTTGAAGTGATCTCATTTGACCATATACCCAGAAAGAATAATCAAATCGCAGACTTTAAAGAAGAAGTTCAACCCATAAAAATTCAGAAGCGAGATTTTCCTGCTCACTGTATGAGCATTGAAGAAGAGCCAGACACAAGACCTTGGTATTACGACATCAAACAGTATATAAAGAATGGAGAATATCCATCCAAAGTTTCTGAGAATGATAAACACACTATTAGAAGATTGTCCATGGGTTTCTTCTTGAATGGTGAAATACTCTACAAAAAAAATCATGATATGGTGCTCTTAAGATGTGTTGATGTAAGGGAAGTGAATCAAATCATAGAGGAGGTTCATGAAAGAATTTGTGGAGTTCATGCTAATGGATATATGATGGCCAAACAAATCTTGAGAGTAGGATATTATTGGTTAACTCTAGGATCCGACTACATCAAGTACGCCAGGAGATGTCATAAATGTCAAATTTATACGGATAAAATTCACATACCCGCATCCCCTTTACATGTAATGGCCGCGCCTAGGCCATTCTCTATGTGGGGCATAGACATCATTGGTCCCATCACACCCAAAGCCTCTAACGGGCATCGTTTTTTTTGTATCTAAATATTATTTTACCAAATGGATGGAGGCAAGTTCTTATTCGAGTGTAACCAGAAGTGCGGTTGTTAAGTTTATTAAAAAGTAGATAATTTGTCGATATGGTCTACCTGGAAGGATCATCACAGATAATGGGACAAATTTAAATAACAAGATGATGAAAGAATTATGTGAGCAATTCAAAATTAAGCATCATAATTCGTCTCCTTATCATCCGAAAATGAACGGAGCAGTGGAAGCAGCCAATAAGAACATAAAAAGGATCATAGAGAAGATGACAGAGGTTTATAAAGATTGGCATGAGATGCTCCCATTTGCACTGTATGGGTACCGCACATCAGTCCGAACATCAACTAGGGCAACGCCATTCTCTTTGGTATATGACATGGAAGCGGTCCTTCCAATTGAGGTGGAAATTCCCTCCCTCAGAGTCTTAATGGAGGAGAAATTAGAAGAAGCAGAGTGGGTACAGACACGACATGAGCAATTGAATTTCATCGAGGAAAAAAGATTGACTGCATTATGTAGAGGGCAATTATATCAAAGAAAAATGATGCACGCATATGATAAAAAATTACGTCCCCGATGTTTCCGAGAAGGAGACTTGGTGTTAAAAAAGATACTCCCATATCAAAAGGATCACCGGGGGAAGTGGACCCCAAATTATGAAGGACCTTTCATTGTCAAGAAGGCTTTCTCGGTAGGAGCTCTCATGCTAGCAAACATGGATGGAGATGATTTACCGCACACGGTTAATTCTGATGCAGTCAAGAAGTACTTCGTTTGACCACTCTAAGTATGGGAAAATGAAGTTAAGAAAAAATGTTAAAGTTGTCTCGAATACTGGAGAAATTCTTCTTATATTTTTTTTTCTTTTTTTCAAACCATCGTTTGTAAACAATGTTCATCATCAATGAAGAGATTTTTTTTTCTTCTTTCTTTCCCAGTTGACAAATACATATACTTCATCTTCTCTTTATTTTCATTATTTCTTATTCCTCTCAGTTCTAAGATATCATTAATTACTCTTGAAATAACTCAGAAGAATAAACTTGGTTAGTTGAAAGCTAATTGAAAAAAACAATTGGAACTAAGAAAGGTGATCTGATTGCAAAGTAAAATCTAAAAAGTCATCACGAAAAAGGTCAATATGCGCATGACAAAAGCTAAAGCGCAATTGGAGGATTACCCAATTAGAAGTACAGAAGAGAAGCAGAGAAATTATTCACCACTGACATGGAGCCAAATACTGAGGCATAAACTAATAAATAAGGATGTATCATTTTCCTAAAAATATGCTCGAGACTTCATTGTGAGTCCATGATCCTAGGCCAAGTGATTGTTCTAAAGGTTGTTGGATATGGCTAAAAATCATCATATAATTTTCTTATAAAGGTTCACAATCATGCATAGCATGCATGCATTCAAAATCACTACTTTACATTTATGTTCAAGAATTACAATGCATAGACATACACCACATTAGTTGTTCTGACAGATTCAGGTGCATGAATCACTTAATGATATTCTTTCAAAATCCACACATGACTTTTCAACATTTAAAGCATGCATTAGTCTAGATTTTGTTGTCATGAGACTTGTATAAGTCAACTTCAACATCAATTAATATGGTTAAATCGAACCCGCATTGAGTCGAGGTCGAAGCCCGGTGTCAGCGCCGGGTCCATTTCCTTTTCAATTAATGTGGTTAAATCGAACCCGAATTGAGTCGGGGTCGAAGCCTGCATCCATCCAGGTCCATTTCGCTCCCATTCCATCTCATAGAGCCTTATTTAGTTGAGGTTTCTATTCCCTATTTCATTTATTATTTTCTTGTACCGATCAAAATACTTATCTACGCCTTTTTACACATTCTAAGATCAGAAGCGTGCTCAAAGGAGGGCAGCTGTAGATACCGTATTTTATCCGGTCTAATACATGAAATATACATGCTTTATATTTTGACTCATATAATAATCCAAGACTATATGTATAATTTGAAAACTAATCCAATACTAAAATAAGAAGAGTGGTCTAAGGACTAAAAAGTAAAAATTGAAAAAAAGAACTAAAAATAAAAATTGAAAAAAGACTAAAAATAAAAAAGGTAAACCCTAATTTTGTCTATAAATAGGGATGATGTCTTCACTTAAGGGGGCCTCTTTAGAGTAAAAAAAGGGAAGCCATTTTTTAGAGTGAGAAAGAGAGGTGATTTTAGAGAGAGGAAAAGGTTCTACACTTCTATTATCTTCATCTTCTTCCATTCTTTTTCTCAATGTAGCTTAATTATTTGGTACATTTGCTCATAATATATTTTGTTCATCTCTCTTCCTCATATGAATGTAGTTGATATCTTTTGTATTTTTTTTACATAAGTGGATTATTCATTCTTTATCATTTCTCCTCATTTAAATCTTAACATTTTAATTTCATGCTTTGATGATTTCTTTACAAGTTGGATATTGAGATATATTTGTCATCAACTCAATTAATGAGGATGATGATAAAGCTTTTGAGGGGTGGAAAAATTAACCAAATGTGAATCAACCCTTTTAATGGGTTGAAACATTTGATACAAAGATTCCCTAGAATAATTTCTCATACATAACAATGCAAGGAAAATTGAAAATTTCACAACTTAGATATTTGCATAAAATAGAGAGTAAAACCTCTATACAATATTATGCAAATATCTAAGTTGTGAAATTTTCAATTTTCCTACAAGTCTTTTCTTTTTAAAATATTATGTTCATCATTTTGTGACATTTGTTTGAACTAATTATCATCCATGATCATCTCCTTTGCTATTTGATTAACAATGACTAATGAGGGAATGAAAGAAAAATGGTAATTAGTAGACTAAGTAGTAAAAAAAATAGACATNACATAATATGGTTTTTACTTTATTCTTTCATTCTTGTTTTTTTATGCATGTTTTATATAATCTCAACATTTTATGTTTTCTATAATTTGAAATCCTATAACTTATCTCTCTTATTTTACTTCCCTTTTGTTGTAATTATTAACATTTATTTTCTTTACATGTTTATTTATTTAGCATTCTTGCATCGTCATGCTTATAATGTGATTCTTGCATTATTTCTTTATTATTATAATTAATGTTCATGTATGTGTGGATTATAATTTTAATAATTATATTTAAATTTTGTTATTTCCATTATTTAATTTTCACTAAACAAAGTCGACGATGGACTTTGAGATTTTTGGGATACCAAACTTCTCGAACTACTGAGGTGATGAGTTATTCTTGGGATACCGAGAATAACTCTAATAATGCTTTGATTTAAAAAGATATAAGAATACAAAAAATGATTTTTCAATGGTCTTTGAACCACCCATTAAAAGTAATTTATTTTGTTCATTTCTATGATACAAAATGCATCAAATGGGACATTCAAAAATAAATCTCTTTAACTTTTGCCTTAAAATAAAAAAATTGGATAGCATTTGATTAAGTTTTGTAACCATTTTATAATGGGTGTTGTGGGGTGCTAATACATTGCCCACACACAAACGACTCCCGAACCAACTTTGAGTTTTCGTAGACAAAAAATTTTCATCTTAAAATTAGGTGACCAGTCACACCCTAAAATGATTGGTGGCGACTCCGAATTTCTTTTTCCTTCAAAAAAATAAATTTTTTAATCGCCGCTCCGCGTCGCACGCACGTTACGACAACTATCTAGGCCGTGAATACAGGCCTAAACCAATGTTTGTGTCCCTCTTGGATTGGTGGGCGAGCGAGACAATTCGGCCTAAATTAGCTGAATAAAATATGATGTCTCATGGTATGAATACGTGCATTCTTACCTTAGTATGAAAATTATCTTGGCATGAGAATTTACAAAATACAAATAAAGAACTCAAAGAGTGAGGATAACAGGGAGATAGTTTACTTGTTAAGGGTCTCTGATGCCTAAGTCAGTATAATGTTATAATTTTGGCATAATTTTTCTAGAGAAGAGTTTCTTACCTTGTTCCGAAGGAGGTGTGGTATTAATACCTGAAATCTTGGAGAATGATGCATGTCGATGAAGCTTTGATGATGTGGCCAATGGGAGTGTATCGAAGATACCTCGGAGGTATGGCGGTTCCTCCTTGATGTGACGAATTGAGGGGTGACATTTAATGCTCTTGTCCCCTGAGCTGATAGAAAGGTCAAGGTGACTTGAGAGAGTCCGATCTGACATGGCTGACGACGATTAGACTATTGAACCTGGGGAGGAATGAGAAGACGCCACCTTGACTCTTATTTTCGAAGCGTAATGATGGTGCTGACTTTGGGTCGTTATTCAAACTTCCAGGCCCTCAGCGCGTATTATTTGCTCCTTACAAGCTCTGTCTAGCCCGACCTTTCCTCATCGTGGGTTGGTGAGGTTAGGTCAGGTAGGACGCTTGGCGCATGACCAGGACTTGGCGAGATACTTGTTCTCCTTTTATTGGTGTTTAGGAAGCCCTCATAACATCTCATAATATACTTTTTTTCTCAAATGATGTTGAGAAGTAGACAACGAATCTCCCAAGATTCTACTACTATTACTACTACTAATACCAAAACCTAAAATTTGAAAGACTAAAAATATAAAACACAAGTGGAGAGATAAACAAATTAATCTAGAATTTTGTTGAATCGAAACGAAGATATACAAAGCTAGTGAATGCTAGTTTTCTAAAATTGAAAAGGAGCGATTGCAAGGTTGAAAATAAATTAACAAAATATGAATTGAGGAAATCTGTCTTAAAGCTAAAGACCTAAGGAGCTGAAAGAATTGAAAATGAGTGTTTGTAATTTGAGTTGATGCTTAATTGAGTGTTTGATTGTTGATGTGTTGTGTTCATAGTCACCATTTCCCCTTTATATAACCGCAGAGTGTTGGCTTGTAAAGATTAAAGTTTGCTTCCATCTATGATCAATTATCTGCGATTGGAATAGATTTCGATTTCAAGATAGAGATGAGTGAACTATCATAATTACAGTGACCCATAATATAACCTTTTTGAAGTATCTCACGAGCATAGGCTCAAAACAGGCCCAGACTCACTTGATCAGTGATTCAATATTGGAATAGGCCCCAAGCCTAACTTTCTTCCGTAAGTTGGTTCATGCTTCAGGTCTAGATCAAGATTGACAAATAAATATAGATCTAACGATCCCGACCAATGGGGCATAGGCCTAGATTTTTATTCTTTAATATAAGCCTTCATCTTGTTCTCCATGCCTAGATTTTATATGAGAAAATGGTATAGATAGACCACTTTCATAGTAGTAAATTAAAAATTGACCTAAAAAATTTGAAGTAGAAAAATGATTGTTTTCTATTTACTTCGATTTTAAATTTTTATGATTTGTCTACAACGTTTTTATCCCATGTTTCTACTCAGATTTTTAGTCATTTTCTCATATTTAAATATAGTAACTCATTTGAACATGCGTGGTTATGAAAATATTGTTAATTAAATACGAAGCTCATATTAAGTGAACGCTTTGTTATTATAAATTTATAAATAATATTTATATTATCATAAAATGTAAGTATTGTATTAATATTCATATAATATATATTAAAATTTGTTTAGGATAACGCAAAATATTGTATTAACGTTTAGTTAATATGATAATAACATTTATTCACAATATGATATAATATTTAGAGTGTTAACGCATAATATGATTTTAACGTTTATTCAAATATAAACACTAACAAATACATCAACAATCAAATGCTATGATATTAACAACTATTTACAATGATGTAATATTGAATACATAGAGTATTAATATAAGATAATATTGTATTGACATTTATTTAAGATCATAACTACTTCTAATATTGTATTAACATTTATTTAATACAATTATTGCAGATGGTTATGATGGAAATAGAGATAAGTTTTTCTCTAAAACAAAGAGAATGACAATTAAGCATGGAATATGTATAATTTTCTTCTATGAAACAAAAATAAAGACAATTAAGCAAAGAATATGTATACTAAATTTGGAAGAAAGAGAAATACAATATCCGATAATGGAGTGAACAATTCATAATTGAAACTTAAACATTAATGAGAGGGAAGAATGAGAATTAATTTGAGGAATAATATCAACAAATCAAATATTTGAAATAAAATTTACAATATGTAATCTCTAATAACTTCAGAACTACTCCTAAATTTATGATATATTTGAAAGATGACTTTTAAATACGTAATTAAATAAATAAAAAATCTAAAGAAATATCAAATACTATTTTTAAAAGTCATATCTTAACTATGTTCTATAAATTTATGCGAGTAAACTAATTTTGTAAAAAAAGAAAAGAAATATTACATATTATTTTCTAAAAAAACATATTTTAACTATAACTTTTTAATAAGTAATTTAGAGCGTAAGTGCATAATGAAAAAATATTAAAGAATCTGTAAAAGAAAAGCGAGACATGAAGCTCGAGAGAGAATTTGGAAAAAAATGAATTAAAATCATAAACAAAATTTCCACTAAAAAATATCTAAAATCATGGTGTATCAACCGATTTCACCCTTTATAAAACCAACTGATAATAGATAAGATAAGAACATTTTAGATAACTAATAATTTTTCAAATAACAAACTAGAAAAATGTCATTTGTGTACTACTATTTTGGGGGCTAATTTATAACTTAATTTACCATGAAAATGGTCTATATGTTAGAATTTCTGATTTTGTATTTAAAAATGATACTAGTTAGACAACTTTTCATTTTAAATTAATTTTGTCCACAACTTTTGAAAAAAATAAAATATAACACTTGTCTAAAAATATTAATGGAGCAAATTTCATTAAATTTCATAATTTTCCATATTTAGTTTGTTACTAATTTATTATTTTATTAATTAATTTAAAAGTATAATCATCCCTATTTTCTCTCTCTATATATTTATATCCATTAAATCTCTCTCTCCCTTTCTCCCTCTCTCTCCATAAACACCCATAAAACTATATGTCATATATTGTACATAACACACATATATATTTTATATTTTATATATATTACATTAGCACACACGTTTTTATACACTAATTAAAAGTACTTGTTATATATTGTATATAACTTATATATTTCTTATTATAATAAATTCCACATATATTTATGTATTATATATAGGATACTTTATACACACATGTTATATATAACATAAATAAAATATAGATATGTATATGTGTGTATAGACAGGGGGAGGGTATATTTAAAGGGTTTTTAAATTTTTATAAAATAATAACTTAATATTATGTAAATGAGTATAATATGGAAACAAATGTTTGTAGTAGGTGAGGTCAACTATATATATCATATAGACAGGGAGAGAGAGATTAATGTATCTATAGGGTTTTTAAATTTTTTTATAAAATAATAATTAAATGTTATGTACTGGGGTATGATAAAAAAATTATTTATAGTAGGTGGGGGCATATTATATTTGATGTTTATGAAATTTATTAATATGTTTTATATTAATTTTCTGTCATGTAGCTATATATATATATATGTATAAAGCCCTTTTATATTTCAAATCTTGGGCCATACATTGTTTGCCTTGACTCTAAACCTAATTATATATGACGAGAGGATGATTTTAGTCTTTTACCTTAATTTCCACATGCCTACTTTTTAGGCCTAAGTGCCAGACCTAACCATTATTTGATTACTGAGCAATATATTGGGTGGTTTTCACCGCAGTCATAAAAGTAGCTCGGGGGTTTGAAAACCACGTGTGATTCAATGACGACAATCGGGCCGGAGCGGGCAGCCAATGGCCCAGGCAATTCACAGGTCGGTGTCGGAGAGGAACAGTCTCTTTAAAATTCCAGATGGGAGTTGAAACTTTGGTGGGAAGGAGCGAAATGTAAGAAGAATACCATCAGACTAAATAGGAGGTATGTTACAACCTTTTAATTATTTTTTACTTTATCATTTTAAAATCTCAATAAAAAAATTTGTCATAATAAGTAAAGTAATTATGAATATTAACAATGAAATGTGAACTATGAAATATCCAAGTAACATACAATTATTATTTTATTAATTGAATTTGAGAGTTGCTTCATTATCATTAAGCACATCCTAACTAAATTGACACTCACCTATCTATCTATCAATCATTTATTACAATATAAAAATTTGTATTTAAAGTCGATTAATTTAAGACATATAATAATATTTTATGATTAGACACATCCTAACTAGGTTTGCACTCACCTAATTAAAAAAATGCTTACTTGTAAGTATCTTAAAATAAATTACATGTGATATTCATAGTCACATGAAACTAAATAACTAATAACTAATCTATAATTTATTTTCATTAACATTTAAATTTTGAAAATCTTGAATGATATCGTATTTTTGTTGTTGTCTTCTTTTGGTAGCATGAGTCTAATTTTTTACACAAATGATGACTTTCACAATGTCAAGAGCTAATCTACCTCATTTTTCATCATATACACGTCCATCTTCATTAAAAGTAGACTCCGACGCTATTGTAGAAACTGAAGGGGTTAGTAGATCACATAACATAATAGAAAGAATATAATAACTCATTGAATTTACTTTCCATGAAATATCTAACTCATCATCTTGACTAATTCTATATTCCGCTTCAAAAAAATTATAAAGTTCCGATCTATGAGGATTGAAAATGATGTTCTTTATTTTAAGACTCATTATTTGTTGAAAAGTATTCATAAAGCTACCTTCTTCTGTAGATAAACTACTACCACCAATAATATTACTATATCATCATTTTTATATTTTGATTCATATAGTGAATAAAATAAATTTAAGTGTTAAGTTAGTTCTTCAATATCTACAATAGGGGGACTCCTAAATTCTCATAAATAAAAATGAAAATTAAAACTTCAACTACTTTTATCCTAGGTCCTTTGCACTAGCAAAACAAAAAAATTAGAAATATTAAGTCAATTTTTTTCTTTCTTCCATTTTCTCACAAATAAGTCGAAACAATCATGACTTATAATGTGCAAAAAGGATAGTAGTTTCTAAAAATTGTCTAAGAACAATATGATTTGTTTCGACCGATTTGTGAGAAAATAGAAGAAAAATATTGTCTTAGAACAATATATAGAGTTACATAATAAACACCAGAACGATTATCAATAGAAACATAAAATGATTATAAAAAGTCAAGAAAGTAAGTAGTTATTTTACAATTAACGTTATTTACTATAATTTTTCTTATTTTGTTACTGCATTGTGTTCTAATGTGTTCTAATGTTAGATGTACTATAACATTACATTATTAAATTTAATAAACTTAATTTTATCTTTTGGTGGATTGTTAGTTTTTAGTGTTCCTTTATGAGCAAGGTTGTTAGTTTGGGGTTGGCTTGGTCAGTCTGTTGTGTTTGTATTTTTATATTTTTGTGTGTCTTGTTCTTAGGTTATGCTATTTGATGTATTTTTCTTTAGTTCAATAAAACATCATTATTTTTTATTTAATCTATAATTTTCTTTTAATATATGTTTCTTGCAACTTAAAGTCTCCAGATATTTTTTTATTATATTTGAAAAAAAACGTGTCAATGATATAACAGATAAAAAATTGGGTGAGAGAAAATAAAAATCAAATAAACTTATTTTAGATTAAGACTATAATCATTGAGTGGTAACAAGGTTAAAGTTTTTTATCCTATTATACAGATAGATATTGAATTATATACAGTTATTTGTAAAATATATTCTATACAAATTTGAGTGGAGAAAAATAAAAGTCAAATAAACGCATTTAGATTAAGACCATAAATATTGAGTGTTAATAAGTTGAAAATTAATAAATACATATTTTATCCTCTTCTATAGATATATATTTAATCAAATACCTTTATTTCAAAAATATGTTATGTAAAGAATTTGACAAAATGTCTTGAAACACAATGAAAATATAATATAAACAATATTTCTACAAGTATTGCCTTGATTTAGTGGTAGAAAATGTCTTTATTGAAGGTGAAGTTAGAGGTTTAACTTCAATAGGTTTAACGGTCTGGTCAGCCCGATTTCACGGGATGTTATACATTCATAATAATCACTTAATCTAGCCTCCCTCTGATGAAAACTTGGTCATCCTAAAGGCTTCTCTGATAAGATATGTATGTACTCATATTAGTTATGCTTATGACCAAACAATACCAATAAAGCCCGTGAACTCACATTACATAATAATTGTAAGTTTGTATTAAAAACATATCAGCTACCTTTAGATTTGTTGAAATACCATGTTATTCCAAAGATCATAAAATGAATTTTCAAGTCACGTGTTGAAAAGAACTTACTTCTTCATTATCGACATTCTACAAATACTACTGTTCTAACTACTAATCATTTCTATAACATTTTCATTGTGTTTTTCTTACTCATCCTTAAGTGTCAGTTCTATGGTGAGACTTAGCCATATTAGTAACAACATTCCAAACTCCGCAGACATGTTAGAATCGATCTCATAACATAGGGAATTGAAAAATTGAACAAATAAAATCATCATTTTTGACAGGAAAAAGTTGGGTGTCACCTGTTGGTGTTGCCACAGGAACCATTATTTTGAGATATTTTTTTTATAAATATTAAATTGTTTATATGATCTATTTGCTACCCTAGAGGATTGACGGCCCTAAACCCTAACTATTGTCGATGTTGTAAAATGTTAAGAGTATGCAGAAAAAAAAATGAAAGCAAAGGGATCTCGTAAGAAACTTTTAGCATTGCATATCAACCACATGCATGCCAACCTTCGCAAATCAGTCAAATAAATGATTGAGCACAGAAAGATAGATAGAATATCACCCGCAAATTCTAATCATAGACTCTCAACAACAAACAAACAAAAAATCGAAACTATCATGTGGAAGGAATATCACCTGTAATTGTTGGGATAGAGTCACAAATGTACAGATCATAATCGATATTGGTCGAGTTGTTGCTATAAGTCTCCAAAACTATTGTTACGCTTGAAGTCTTATAGCAACAACCCAAACCAGGGTCGACGCTTTATAAGTCTTCTAGGTAGAGTGGGAATATAATTTCAAGCAAAGTTACCTTGCAAGAATCGTTTAGCCTCCTAGTTGTTTTGGTCAAATTCATTCATTAAATTAAAATATTGAAAATTCTTAAAAATAGATTTAATATGACTATTCACTCTCTAAATAGTAAATACAGAGGGAGATCTAAATTCTAAGTGAAAGTATGCATTAAGAAGATCTACTCGGTCAGCTCAAATCTCTGGCTTCAATCTGTATAGACCTATACACAATTTTGATGTGACATTTTTCTCTTTTTCGTTTATAGCCACGCGCTTTGTACTATTCCTTTCAGTGAGAACGGTCATGGTCATCCATAACACAACGCATGTGCAAGAGACGATTGATTATCTATGTTGAACTTTCAATACAACGACAGGCGAAAATATCACTCAAAGTAATAGTCTGAAATCACCCTTATGTGAGTATACTTTAGGTTGAGTATACTCAATGATCAGTATTAGATTTAGTTAATGGATTCCTTTAGATTCATTTAATATTTTATTGGAAAAGAGAGCCTTCACATAACAATATTAAATTAAAATAATACCTGCATTGATTAGTCCAAAATCTAATTGATATTTCGTTAATTTACTAGTTTTCCAGTATGCTATCTAAACTTCAGTTTTGGATCTTTTTTCCCTTTGATATAAACTAAATATATTTGAAATCATTCGAGTCAAACTATTACCTAACGAACTAGAACAAACGATGAACTCTTGTTTTGGTCAAATTAAGAAAAAAGTGTTATTAACTGACATATATAATGTAAAAGTTATAGAAATCTAAATTCAATATTAAATAATAATGGGCTCGTGTTGAATACGTAGTCCAACAGTAGTTAAAGTTTAAATTAAGAACTCGAAAATATTTATTCTAAATTAAGGTAAATTTTCGGTTCTACTCAGTATGAGACAATATCTATTATTAGAGATCATCCCATCACGTTATATTGGATGATCAATAATAACACAATTAAATCTTGAATAATTATCATAAAAAATTTACCGTTATTTTATTAGTTTTGTATATTTAATTATTAGTTATCTAGCTACTAATGGTGTCTTTTCTTTTCTTTAGTCATATCGTGTTACACGAGATATTCAAACAAATGATTTTCTTATGATAAAATGAAGGTGATGGTACTTGGAATGAGCTGGAAACTTGAATATCTTTATTTGAAGCATGTGGGTGCGGGTGAATGGCCGCCCCGGCGATTCGGCACAAGTGTTAATAAACTAAGGCCTCATCCTGAAAGAAAACGGAACTTTGCTGTCTGCCGAACAAGAGCAGGCATAAATGGAAGAACCATTTCAGCTCGAACTACCTCTAAACACAACTACAGGATCAGCTATAGTCGTTTTCACTATCCTCCTCTTTTCCTATTACTTCCTGATCAAGAAACGCCTTGGCAAGCCCAATGGCCGTAAACCACCCCAGGTTGACGGTGCATGGCCTTTATTAGGCCACCTCCCTCTATTTCGAGGATCCCAACTACCATGTATAACTTTGGGTTCACTTGTAAACAAGTATGGACCCATCTTTACCATCAAAATGGGTGTCCATCAAACTATAGTGATAAACAATTGGGAGCTCGCTAAGGAATGTTTCACCGAAAAGGATATTGCCATTTCCTCTCGTCCAAAACTGGTTGCTGCACAAATTCTGGGATACGATTATGCCATATTCGGACTCGCCCCCTACGGCCAATACTGGCGTGAGCTCCGAAAGATAGCAACTTTAGAGCTGCTCTCACACCGCCGGGTCGAGCTGCTCAAGGACGTACGGACGTCTGAGATCGGGACCACCTTGAAAGAGCTGTACGAAATGTGGGAAAAAAGAAAAGATGAGATGGGCCGGGCTTCAGTGGAGATGAGGGAATGGTTTGGGCAGTTGACGCTTAATGTAATTTTGAGAATTATAGCTGGAAAGAGATTGTTTGGTTGCGGTGATAGTGGAGTTGGTGAAAAAGAGGCCGCTAGGAATTGCCATATGGCATTGAGAGAATTTTTCAAATTGATGGCCGTGAACGTGGTAGGAGATTTAATTCCATGGCTGGGGTGGATAGATTTGGGTGGGGATAAGAAGAAAATGAAGAGAACAGCGAAAGAATTGGACAGTATAATGAGTCAGTGGTTAGATGAGCACAAGCAGAAGAGGGCGTGTGGTGAGCCGTCTGAGGGAGAGAAAGATTTCATGGATGTTATGATGACAGTCCTTGATGGCTCAACGCTTGGTGGCTTTAATGCTGATACCATCACCAAAGCTACATGCTTGGTTAGTATTCTTTATTTTGTTCTTTTTGGGTTAAAACTTAAATTGGTCATCTTTACCTGAGCTATCAATTTTGTCGAACAAGTGAACAATTGGGTCAATTTAACAAGTGAACAAGTTGAAATCGGGTCAATTTAACAAGTTTTCAAAAGTTGTGCTATTATATCTTTTAAGTTTCAATTTGGTCTGTTATCCGTGCAATTCAACACTTCCATCAACGTATGGTTTCAAGGGTCTACTTCATAACTTGACCGGAAAGTTCGAGTTTGTTTGAGAATACTTTTATAAAAGAGATTTCAAAAACATGTTTTGAGATATTCTTTTTTGGGTTTGAAACCAGATCTATTTATAGTAAACATTAAGAGAAAAAAAAAACAAAGGATGAAGAAGAGAAAGGCACAAAACTGGGTCTAGCTTAAAACTTTACATTTTTTGTTTCCGATTGTCACTGCCAAAACTGTTTTCAATTTTCTGAGTTTTCAGTTTTTGTTTTACAAACTTCTTATCAACATTTTTTTTAAAACTGCAATTGAGCTCAACTTGGGATGCACAAATTTACAAATGGTTTGATTGAAGAATTTAAAATCAATACAACTCCTCCATCATAGTCTGAGCTGGGAGCAACTCCAAAAAATGAGTCCCACTTAAAAATTAGCATTCAACAAAGTCAACAACACTATCAAAAAAGTAAACTATGGTTGTCCAATGATCTGATCATAGATGAAATCCAATCCCTTGGCCTGTCAAAAGCGAGAAAGCGAGCAACAAGTTGAAAAAGCCCTTTCCCACCTTGATGGCACTCGGTAACTAGTTAGTGTCCTTGCTTCTCAATGTGTCGCTCTCATCTATCTCTAAAGCTTATTAAATAAGAGGTTCTTCTCTTTCTAAATGAGGGAAAACCCTTTCCAGATAGAGTAGTGCATCTCTCACTTCTCATTGAGTGAAAAATTTGTCCCCGGGTATACGTTGAAAGCTTTTACAATCACTACTGTGGGCCGACCTTCATAAAGCACCTTTGGACAACAGCTACTGTTAGGATCCAATTCTGAGATCAATTCGACATAGACGAGACGGTCCTGGGAATGAGGATCCATTCCCTCATGCTCTAGAACTCCTTAACTTCAGTTGAACAAAATATCCCACCATCTACCCAATTGACATATCTATTCAATTGATTAAATATACTGTGTTACTAAAAAAAGAAACACAATTAACGCATCAACGTACATTCGATCATTTTAACAAGTTAAAAAATTATAATCAATCTATTTACGTCACGTAAACTTATGATTTATCACAAGTTGAGTCAAATATCGTTACTGTTTTTTTAAGTAAAAAACTTCTATAAAATTGCTTCCCAAATGGGCCCGAAATAACTTGACAGGAAACTAAAAAGACGTTTTCAGAAATTGTAATATTGTTTTTTAAGAAAATACCAAATTACACAAATATTATATTTAAAACTTAGAGGGTCAAATGAATCTTATTTTTCCGACATTTGTACTTTAATGGAGAATCAGAGTTCTTGTTTCCTTGCCATAAGTAACTGCAGTTACTAGGATTAGGGTCTGTAGTTGCTAAATAACTGCAGATGAAAATTTAATCTGAGCTGTCTAAATAGATCTGGACGGTTCAGATTAAATGTTAAAAAGTAAAAAAGAAAGTGAATTTTTTTTCTCCTGACAATTTAGCACGATCTGGATCGTTCAAATCTGATAAGTCGGTCTAACAATATTAAATTACTGTGTCTGTCGTTGGCGACCATCGACATACAGTCCTTTTCTGTTGAACGATGGAGTGAATTCAACATCGGGGGAATAGCAAAAATGCTCCATTTTTTTGCAGTTCTTTAACTCATCCATAGATGTTGTCTTAGAATTTAACCTTGTATCATTAGAACTTTTTGCAAGTCTTTTAACTTCTAGGTTCTTAACCATCTTAGCTTCTCATGCGTTTGTTAGATAATAAAGCCAAAATCCTAATCGAGGAAATCTAATCACCAAGATCCTTCATATCAAACCGTTGAAAAAATAAGAGTGGAAAAATGCTTTGATCCATCTAAAGGAGATGATTGTGGGTTATTGATTTTCTTATCCAATATGAGTTTCTCTTATAGAAGAATATTTATATTTTCAATGGTGATGAGATGTCAGAAAAATAAAAATAATAGAATGTGTGAATGAGGGACCACAACCTTAATATATAATCTGTAGTAGTTCAAGTTTATATATTTCTATTTTAATCTATCATAAAATTAGAAATATAGAATTATGTCTCAATTCATAATAAGTTCATATACCATTAGAGAGAACATCAATAATGTGCCACTTTAAAAAAAAAAATAAAGTCAGCGAAGGATAAAAGAAAAAGAAAAATAGCCAACCCCAATTTAAAAAAAAAGATTGGCGTCCCAAAACAACTCACTATATGCAATGAAATTATGCTCAATGTTCAGAAAATTTATATAAACATATATATAAAATATATTGCACGTATATTTAATATATATTTAATATATATTTAATATATTATATAAATAGTTGATGACTATAACTAGTTTTCTGCCGGCATACCAAAAATATTATAATTATTTTTATGGGTGTTCAAAGTTATAACAAACTGAATCAAACCGAAAATGACTGGTTCGGTCGGTTCTGTAGACACATACGATTCGGTTCAGTTTATATTTATTGAACAATTGAAGTTTCAGTTCGGTTAAAAAATTTATCCAATTTGAACCGAACCAAACCGATTATATATATACCCCTAAATTTTAAAAAAAAACCGTAAAGTGCCTAAACACTTCAGCGCGGCATACCATGTTCATTCCCCACTCCTCTGTCTCTTGACTCTTTCTTTCTCCCAGTCACCTTATTCTCAAAATCCATTCAACTCTCCATGAGTTGAAATGAAAGAAAGACAATTTCTTTAACATTTTGAAGAGGCAAGAGGCTTGGGCATGTTCCAGTTGAGTGAGGAGTGGGAAAGGGGATTTTTTTTTGTTCAAGAAATATCCACCATGCAGTTGCAGAAGCATGAGCTCATAAAGAATGGTCGAGAAATTTATAGCACGATTTGTGGATGGTGTGTAGATTACTAATGTTCTCTTCGATTTCATAAGATCTAGAGTTTTTTTTTCATTTTGTCTTTGGTTCTTGGGCATTTTCTATCTTCCAATCCGTTAAACTTTGAGTTCTTGGGTATTTTTTTACTTTCTATCTATAATTTGTAAAATCTGTATTTTTTTTTCAAAATTTCTTATATCTGGTTTTCTGTATTTTTTTTTCTGTGTTGTTCTTCGTCGGTGGCTTGCTCTTCGTCTTCAGGGATCTCTCTTCTTTCGTTGTGCTTTGTTTCTGAGTTTTTCCCCTTTTATCTTCTTCGTCTTTTGTTTTCTCTTTAGCTGATTGTTGGCTTTACAACATTTGCTTAGATCTGTTTTCTGTACTTATGTTTTAGACGTTGAACATTCTGAATGGAGTCTCAGAACATTCTGAATTTCTCCCTCGGATAAGGAGTCTGAATTTCCCCAGAATGTTACCGTACAATCAAACAAAGTCACGATTTTGTTCGGTTGATTTGAGATGTACTGTTGGATTATAACTGAATCAAATATTTCAGTTTGATTTGATTTTTTTTAAAAAATTAATTAAATTGAATCATGAATATCTCTAATTATTTTAAGATGTGTGTATTAATTTTTATTATTTTTATTTTTTATAATTTTTTTACTGATTTAGTTGTGATCATTACTATATACTATTATCAATGCTCCAAGTCCAATAACATTAAACTTGATTATATCTCCTTAAATAGACCGAACTTTGAAATAACTTTATCACATATTTAATCATCACTGATGATCACAAATTGATCATGATAAAAATCATAAAAAATGTTCCTAAGTAAAAAAAATTAGAAAATAACTATTACATGCGTCTTAAAATATGAAAAAAAATCACGCGTTAAAATATAATTTCAGCGTTACCTGCTGAAAATTACTTCCAGCATCAATTGTTTATATCATATATACAATACATATTATATAAACTTTTTGAATATTGCGTTTTATTTCACCAACGTGGGGAACTTGTTTTGTGACGTTGATTTTTTTTTTTTAAGAATTGAGGTTGATTATTTTTATTTTCTTTCATCCTTATTTATATTTTTTATTTATTTTTCTTAAAATGATATATTTTTATGTTCTCTCATTTAATTACATATGGACGTCTGGATGGTTAATTATTTTTCCAACCACTATATCTTAAAATTTAATCGTTATGGCTGGGATTCGGGAGATAGAGGAAAATGATGAATAGATGAGTTTTGGAAGAATGAAAAATTTTCAGTCTTTCATTATTATTATTATTATTATTATTATTATTATAAAGCAGCTTCTTTCCCATGTGCATTATCCCTGTGTTTACATTGCAGAGCATGATATTAGGAGGGAATGACACTACTGCTGTGACCCTAACGTGGGCACTAGCACTATTGCTAAATAACCGCCACACTCTAAAGAAGCTTCAAGATGAACTTGACTGCCATGTTGGCAATGGAAGACTGGTGAATGAATCAGATATAAGCAACCTCGCATATCTTCAAGCTGTTGTTAAGGAAACATTAAGACTCTATCCACTCGCGTCAATCTTGTATCGTGAATTCACCCAAGACTGCACCGTTGGTGGTTACCATGCTGCTAGAGGCTCTCGACTCATGGTGAACCTCAGGATGCTACATACCGACCCACGAATATGGGCAGAGCCATTTGAGTTCAAGCCAGAGAGGTTTATGACTACCCACAAGGATGTTGATGTTAAAGGTCAGAATTTTGAGCTCCTTCCTTTTGGTGGAGGTAGAAGAGCATGTGCTGGTTTATCTTTAGGGATCCAAATGATAGAGCTTACGCTCGCAAGTTTGATACATGCTTTTAAAATTTGTCCATTAATTGAGCCGGTTGATATGACTGGAAGTATTGGAGCAACAAATATGAAGGCTCAACCCTTTGATGTTCTCATAAAACCTCGCTTGTCTTCCCATCTTTATGGGGTTTAGTATTGAATGATCATTGAAATAAAGTTCTCTACATTTATGTTTGGATTTGAAAACCTATGAGAGAAATGAAAACTTTATTATTTAGTTTTAGTGGAGGATCTAAAATAATGTAATTCTTGAGAACATTGGAAAAGGAAAAATCCATGACCATAGAGTTAGCCGTGAATTTCTTACAGAATAATGAGAAAATAATGAATAAATAGATGAGAGTAATAGACATCATAATTTACATGAAAAATTCTTGATCGGAAAAAATCACGAGAAACTTTTAGTTGCATTTTCATTATGAAGAAAAGATTTACCAGACTAACGCTAACTAACATGTTTCTAGGTGTTGTGTTTGCTTTTGTAAATACCTTCTTGTTCAAAGGTAATATATTCTCGTTATAAGGTAAACATCTTCCCGTCAAAGGGTAAATATGTTTTCTTTCTAAGGTTAACATCTTCTCATTCACTGTGTAAAGGTGTCTTTTGTTAACTCTGAATATATTTCAGTTTCTGACTGTTGATGCACACCCATTCTCAGTGAATGACCTCCTTATGACACCTTGTGGGGTTAACCTCTCTATCCATGATACATAAATTTCCTTTACGAGCATCATACACATTGTAATTTTTTTAATTCCAAAACATAATATGAGAGAGACTCGTAGTCATTAATTTAAGTTTTAATCATCATTATTGGAATTAGAGTATTTCAAAATTAAGAACTATGACAAGAACTTTATTATTTATTTTTTAATGGGGCATTAGAACTTCAATTAAGGAGGGACGCCGTAGAACCGGAACTACTATCTATTTTATTTAGTTATTCAGTAAACCTATGATTCATTATTGTAACAGATAGCAACAATCATTTCATCCGACATGCGATTTTTTTATTTTCCAAAGGATTTACATCTTATATTAATGAATTTTTTTAATGTAATGAGTAATAATTCTGGTTGTACGCTGTTCAAGAATTCTTGTTTAGACAGTTCATACCATCCATACAAAATGTTTTGATCTATAATTTAAATCCCTCCATGTTTTAACAGTAGTATATTGTTCCATGGATATAATGTTCAAAATATGGAAGAAACTGGTGTTCTCACGATTCTACCACCCAGTCAATTCTGTTCCACTTCCCTATTTCATGGCCTCATCTTTTTACGGCTAAGGCAAGGGAAACCTTTCTCTTGTTACGTAAATCCAATTTTCATTTCATCCAAGAAAAATCATATTTTGTCATTTAATCCAATTGCATTTGTGAAGAATTTTATAAATATTGAGAACTCTCGGATGGAGTATTGGAAAGAAAAAATCCATTAAATAATGAACTCTTGGTTCTAAGCCATCTCTGTGATGAATCATCAATCAGATCTTGTTTCAGAAGCTGGTAGAGAGTAGAGAATATAATACAATGTGATGCCATAAGAAGGGAAGAGAGATTTTAACTCTTAAGAGATCATTTGAATTTCTCTTATAGTCTACATTCCCGAAACGGATCCTATCAAATATTTCCATTTTCTATGATCATCTCTATTTTAGGTATTCGAAGAATTCTCTTCAATATATGAAATATTGCTATTATGTCAATGCAAATTGAATCAATGTTATTATTTATGAATTTGAACTTTTTTGTATTTTCCGTTTCTTCAGATGATATGATGGGTTAATCATTTGTTTCATTGGTTCTAATGGTGGCGGCTGTAGAATGTGCTATTAGGTTAGCCGTTTTTGTTATTACTTTCCGAGTCTGAGGGACTATGCTGTAGAATCTATTAATAGCATTCAAGGTTAAACATGACTCCTAGAGAATTACCAAAATACAAAATTCTCCTATCCTTTTGTTCTCTTCTTTCATTTTTATTTTGACTTGGTTGGCAGGGTCAGGGCCTTTCTCGGTGGGTGAGCGCATCCGATTTTAAAGTCCTTTCCTAAACCACTTCTTGTTTAGTTTCTGAAAGATAGATATAAGCTTTCTAAATGAGATTGAATTCCACGAATATGCAGGCTAGAGAGATGCTATTTGTTGCTATTCTATCTATTTGTGCATTAAGTTCTACGAAGATCTCAATCTATAATGAAGAAATGATAGTAGCCTTTTGTTTTATAGGCTTTATCATATTCAGTCAGAAGAGTTTAGGTAATACTTTCAAAGCGACTCTTGACGAGAGAATCCAGGCAATTCAGGTAAATGTAAAGTCAACAACACTTCCAAATGCCACTTCTTCCCGTCGCATCTGTCTTCAAGACGATCTAGTCACAGGTTTTCATTTCTAAATGAGTGAAAGATTTTTCCCCAGATGTACGTTGAAAGCTTCTATAGTAGAACTCATTCGAGAGGGCTTCGTGGTCTTAAGATTGGTTTGGGTGGGGGTCTCTTTTGAGAATAAAGAAACTGAGTAGAATCTAATTCAGGGTCTACTAAGAGAAGAGCAAATCCAATACCAAGACGACTTCTTTCTCAGGAAGTGTAGCAAGCACTTGAGGAATTTTGGGGTATCATGCAACCAGAAGGGCTCGTGAAAAAGGAAAAATATCAGGAAGTATGCAAGTTTCTTAAATCAATTTATGGATTAAAGCAAGCATCGAGATCTTGGAATCTTACATTTGATGAAATTATTAAATCGTATGGCTTCGAGCAAACTGTTGACGAAACTTGTTTATAAATACATTAAATATAATATATTAGGTTTCTAGATTCTTTATGTAGACGATATTTTACTCATTGGGAATGATGTAGAGAAACTTTGTAAAAAATAAAGAAGTAGTTAGCTGAGAAATTTTCAATGAAAGATTTGGGAGAGACGAACTATGTTCTAGGCATTCGAATCCTAAGGGACAGAAAGAATAAGCTCTTGGTACTTTTTCGTGCATCTTATATTGATAAGGTGTTGGAGAGATTCTCTATGAAGAATTCTAATAAAGCTCAACTACTGACCAAACATGGAATTATTCTTTCCAAGTAGCAGTGTCCTAAGACACCTCAAGAGAAAGATGATATGAGAAATGTTTCTTATGCTTCAGCTATTGGTAGCATCATGTATGCAATGTTATGTATGAGATCAGACATATGTTATGCTGTAGGAATCATTTGTCTTTATCAATCAAATCCTAGTTTAGAACATTGGATTGCAGTAAAACACATTCTCAAGTATCTTCAGAGAACGGAAATTATATGATTGTTTATTAAGTGGAAACCTGAACCCCACTAGATATACTAATTTTGATTTTCAATCAGATAGAGACAATCGAAAGTCGACGTCAGGATCAATATTCACCCAAGGTTAAGGAGCTGTAGTCTGGAGAAGTATTAAACAATCCAGTATTGTAGATTCCACTATGAAAACTGAATATATAACGGCTTGTGAAGCTACGAAAGAAGTGATGTGGCTCAGAAAGTTCTATACTGATATGAAAGTAGTTCTAGATACGGATAAACCACTGTTCCTGTACTGTGACAACAGTGGGGCGGTAGCTAATTCCAAAGAACTAAGGAGTCACAAGAGGGACATGCAAATTGAGAGGAAATATCATCTTGCAAGAGAGATCGTGCATCGAGAGGATGTGACTGTTATGAAGATAGCGTCAGATCAGAACCTGACTGATCCTTTTACCAAGACACTTCTTGCTGAGTCATTTGAAGCTTATGTGCAAAATATGAGGTTGACAGAAGTGCCACATTTACTTTAGGGTAAGTGATAGATTGTTTGGCATAGTGTCCTCAAAGCATGTGTTTAGACAATTTTAATATGAAATTATATTTTTCTTATAATTAATCTTTTAAATTATTGTTGAATAATTTATATATAAATATCTGAAAAATTCATATTCATTAATGAGATTATGATATTGTATAAGCACGAGAGGATTAAGATCATAAATAACGAATAAAATAATCTGCAATATATTAAAGTATAGAATCTTTAATGAATGATTGCTAGTCCGGTTCACTAAGCATTATGAATGCATGTGATCTAGATCCAGATAATTGATGTGGATAAATATCTTAGTGAATGTACTTTAAATAATTAGATTATATAGGACATGACCGATGTTGATTAATATCTTGATTAAATTATCGTTTATCATAAATATTTAATACATATCAAAATTGATGTTCATATATAGATTAGTCTGAATTCTGAGTAGTCATGAACTCCTATGCGTGTCTACTAGATCTTTTGGTTCACTCGTTAGAGTTTGTTTGTAAAACAGACTATTGACTTTTTGTTTTGGTGATTCAATCGATAAAGTTTTAAAAGATTTTTTTTTAAACCACCACGCCTTCGCCGCCGATTCCAATAGCTACTACCAAGTGTTTATCGCTGAAAGAGGAGCCAAAGATGACCTGTGTGATAAGCAAGCAACCTACCTTACTAATAAAAGGGCATTTGATTTGGTTATGCCTTTTGGACTCATCAGAGCTATTCCACCCCTACTTAGATAACTTGTGGTGTACTTTTCTTGTGGGCTATAGCTATTCATAAAATGAACACGTTAGCTACCTCTGGATCGTAAGATATTAAGAAAGAAGAACCTCTATGTAAAGACGGAGAAATGCTCATTTGGATAGACAAAGATCTGGTTCCTAGGGCATTGGATGGGCATCAGAGTCATCGAGGAGTGGCAAGAACCTATCAAGGTGAGTGAGCTAATCTCGTTTTTATGGCTCGTGAACTATTACCAAAGATTAATGGTAAGTTACTCGAAGAGGGCTCCTAAAGAAGGACATACGGGCCGATCATGGCACTTCACTGATCGAAAGAGTGTCAAAGAGCTTTTGAGGACCTAAAGTAGGCAGTGATTGATGACTCAATATTGCAGTTGCCAGATTACGCTATGCCATTTGAAGTACACACTCATGCATTACACTATGCCATAGGCGGCGTGCTAGTACAATATAGTAACCCAGTAGCATATGAGAGATGAAAGCTCAATGAGAGTGAAAGGCGTGGTCCAACAGAATGAGATGACAACAATAATGCACTACTTGAGAACATGGAGGCGATTCAGGATTTGTGGTCAAGACAGATAATGTGGCGACGAGTGACTTCTTGACCAAGAAGAAAGTCACTCCAAAATAGGGATGATGGCTAGCAAGACAAACTTTCAAAGTTTGATTGTTATGGTGCTAGAGTATAAGCTTTGACATACCAACCACGTCGTGGATGCCTTAAGTAGGAAGACAGAGCTGGTGGCATTTAAGTCTGGGGCAGTGGCAGCCACCAGCAGGGTCACGAGTACCCTACCGCATTGTATTTGATATGGGCTTGAAAAAGGACCCGTGAGAAGCCTTTTGCACCAAGCTAAGGAATGTAAAAATCGGCTTGGATCAAGGATGGGCTCTTGGTCACAAAAAGGAATCTACATTTTTTTCTTCCAAAACCTTTTTTTTTCCAGTATATGCCACTTTGCGAGCAAGGAGTGCCACACACGAGCAAAGCAAAAACAAAGCCATAGTAAGGGATATTCTTCGTTAGGAGAAATCCTTTGATTGCATATTGAATATAGATGAATGTCTTTCTTGTTCCACTAGCTAGAACCAAATTCTTACATGTCTCTTTAGTTATCACAACCTTCTTTTTTTTATATGAAAGACTAGAAGCTACGCAAAAATTCTCATTGTATATCAGTTTTTCTTAACAGTGATGGCTATTCATTTAAGTCTTCGGGTAGCGCCACTAGATCTTCAACAAGGTGGAAATTCTCATATTCTGTATGTACATTATCCTGCAGCTCGGATGAGTATCTTGTTTATATCACTATGACTATAAACACTTTCTTATTCCTATTAACAAAACATCCCATCAGCCAAGTTTTGGTAATGCATTTATAAAGGACATTGCAACGTGATATAAGCCTGGAATCTCCAACAGAAGTGGGGTTGGGAACCTTAGGGATCAGTGAGATGGCAGTAGAATTTATCTCCTTTAAGAGTTGACTGGATTGAAAGAATTCAAGGATAAAGGATACAACGTCCTGTCTAACAATGAGACATGCCCTTTTAAAGAAATTGGCTGGAAAGTCATCAGGGCCAAGAGCTTTCTCACTACCCATGCTGAAAATTACATTCTTAATCTCCTTCTCAGTAATCGATAATGTTAGAGTTGAGGCTTGGGATTCATCCAGTTCAGAGCATGCATTTGGTAGGGGGAACCTAGCATGTCAGTGAAGTACTATAGGATATGACTGTTGATTTCTTGAAGAGAAGAAATGATAGAGCCTCAATGCAACAAATGAGTGATCTTGGATCTGATTCTATTCTTTTTCATGCTTTGTAAGAAGAAAGATGAGTTTTGGTCTTCTAGATTGAGTCATTGGACTCTTGACTTCTGTTTATAAAAACTATCTTCTGCTTATAGTCTTTCTTCAATATTTATGGTATAGCGTTTCTGAAGTTTTGAATTACCAAAATTGAAACTAAAATACTACAATTATTTATATACTTAATGTATTTAAAATTTTTTTTATGATTTTTGTTCCAATATATTAGGAAAAAAATGTTTTAGCAATATTTTTTTGTTAGTAAGGGTATTTAAAACCGAAAAAAGGGCACAGTACAAGGACCATTACAAATCACATTTAAAATTAAGTAGCTGAATACAAAAAAAATAAGATACTATACAATATCTTCTCCTCACTTTCGAGCCATGTCCTGTGAGGAGAAGTCCCAATACACTGCCGCGAGTTGATTTTCAGTTTCCACAGGACAACTGATTGTCATAGAATTAGCACTTTAGAAAATCGTGGACAATTATTCTTAAAATATTATATGCAAATTATTACAAGAGTGACTCAACTATGAAAGAAAAATATCAATTAATAATCTATAACAAATAGATTAATGTTTTAAATAACAAATATTTCTCCAAAATATATAAATGTCTTTAATCTATAACAAATAGATTATTAATTGGTATACAAATAGATTATTGTGTTTATTGATATTTTAAATATAAAATCAACAAATTTGGAGAAATATTTTTGGATGATAATGTCTTTATTGATATTTTAAATTATCTTAATTGCCCGTCAATTATTATGGTAGGTCCCACATGTTTCATATCCAAATTAATTAAGATTCATCATCATTAAAATGATTTTTTTCATATCATTTTTTACATCATTATAATAATGATTCATTATTTATTGCATTGACATAAAATAATAAAAATTTATCTCTAATACTCTTTTGGTTCTCATTCCCTATAAAATCTCTACAATTTCACTCATTGCATTTTATGTTTTTACTGATTCTACCTTACTTTTGAATTAAGATATTTGAATTGTATTTAGTTTAATTAATACATTTTCTATTCTAATTATCTATGTCTTATCATTTGAGAAATTCTAGATTCATCACAACCATTAATTTAATTAATTGGGATGGATTTCAATGATTAAGAAACTTTATGTTCATAATTAAAATCCTACTCAGAGAATATATTTTTTAAACCATTTAAATGAATAATTTGAAATATATTAAATAGTTATTCATGTCTAAAATTTATTAGCGATTTACATAAGCACGTACAACACATGTGATAAAAAATTAGTTATTAAAAAAAGTCCAAACCTCCCGAAAGTGTATATCACCTCTAAGCGTTTGTAATACTAGTTTTCCATTTATATCTCAAAGGAAAAAACATATCTATAGAGGACTTTATTCCATTAATAATCATTTAATTATACTAAACCCCATAAAGATGGGAAGACAAACGAGGTTTGATGAGAACATCAAAGGGCTGAGCCTTCATATTTGTTGCTCCAATGCTTACACTCATATCAACTGGTTCAATCAATGGACTAATTTCAAAAGCATGTACCAAACTAGCAAGCGCAAGCTCTATCATTTGGAGGCCTAAAGATAAGCCAGCACATGCTCTTCTGCCTGCACCAAAGGGAAGGAGCTCAAAGTTCAAACCCTTAACATCAACATCCTTGTGAGTAGTCATAAACCTCTCTGGTTTGAATTCAAATGGCTCTGCCCATATTTGTGGGTCGCTGTGTAACATCCCAAGGTTTACGATGAGTCGAGAGCCTTTAGCAGCATGGTAACCACCAATGGTGCAGTCTTTGGTGAATTCACGAAGCAAGAGTGATGCAATCGGGTAGAGCCGTAGGGTTTCCTTAATAACAGCTTGAAGATATGTAAGCTTGCTTATATCTGATTCTTTCACTAGTCTTTCATTGCCAACATGATAGTCAAGTTCATCTTGGAGCTTCTTTAAAGTATGGCGGTTGTTTAGCAATAGTGATAGTGCCCACGTTAGAGTCATGGCGGTCGTGTCACTCCCTCCTATTATCATATTCTGCATTGTCCAAAATTTTCTAATCTGTTATAAAGATGGCCATTAATATAATTGTGAAATTAAGAATTAATTAAATAAGGGATCCTAAGTTTAGACTTAGTTTTTAAGAACCTTCATAAGCTAAGTTCAACCAATGTCCACTTTCTTTTTCTAATCACATTTTGAGCTATTATCATATCCTTTAATACATGAATTGGCTAAAGATTTGACAGGCAATAGTTTTTAGATGGTTGATTATATATATATATATANATACTTTTCAACCATTTATAAAACTCAGAATAATTCTACCACAACCCATGATCTAGAAATATTTTTAATTGATAGTATTTGATCAATTATTCATATATTAATTTTTCTTCAATCATCAGAATAATTTTTTATTTAAGATTCATGAACCTAAGTATTGACATATCACCGCCTCTATTGATATTTATTACAAATCTGAATCAACGTAATAAATATTAATCATCAACTCATCAAATAAGTAGTTCAAATTAATGTTATAATATTTTAAAATATTGTAGATCAAATATTAATCACCAACTCATCAAATTAAGTTTAGAAGAAAACAGCTCATCAAATTAACTCTATATCCTAATTAACTAAGTTTACCAAAATATTTAAATTATTGATCACTTTTAAAACTGTAAAAGAAAATAATAAATTTTGGTATTTGAACAACATTTCTATTGTTACGGTAACTTCAACACTAATTTTTTTTTTTAACGATTAAATGTAAATTCTCACCAACTAGATAAGGATTATTATGTTCAAATAACGTACTTTGATGACAGTTGTGAATACCTTGGATATGTGTGTTTTGACCATATTTGTTTTGTCTTCTATCCTAACAAGTCCTTTATCACAATAGGTCCAGTTAATTCTCTCATTCATTTTATTCTACTTTGAAACCGTATACATTACAACTCTTTTATATTTGTTCAATTTATATTACATAAAAGCAATGCTGAGAAAACCATAATTCAGCCAATAACATTCGTAAATTTTAAGAATCAGAAAATGGTAAATTAACCAAACTCACTTCATGTATTTTACCTTAATTGTAGAGACATTTATTCTACTCTTAAAACTTACACAATCATCTCTCTAATTTGATTTAACCAACACACAAGTCCAAATTATTATGTTCTTCCAAAATACCACCACTTACACGTTTTGGTAAGAACTCCATATAGATATGTACTAATTACTGTCATAACTTGTGTGAATAAGCCTTTAAGAATATGTTTAATACATATATTTTTTGATAAATTTAAAATGGTTGAATCAGAAATAATGAGATATAATTAATTGAAAAATGACATTTTTACCTTTCAGAAAGTTGTGTAATAATTAAAATTAGATACAGTGTTTGTATGCTCAAGAAAAATTAAGAAGAAATTGGTGTAAATCACGCAAAAGAAGAGAGAGAAAGAAGACGAACCAAGCATGTAGCTTTGGTGACGGTATCAGCCTCAAAGCCACCAAGAGTTGAGCCATCAAGGACGGTCATCATAACATCCATGAAATCCTTCTCTCCCTCAAACTGCTCACTACAAGCCCTCCTCTGCTTGTGCTCATCTAACCACTTACTCATTATAACGTCCAATTCTTTCGCTGTTCTCTTCATTTTATTCCTATACCCACCCAAATCTATCCACCCAAGCCATGGAATTGCATCTCCTACCACAAATACCCCCAACAATTCCAAATATTCCGTCAATGCCATGTGGCAACTCTTAGCCTCTTTTTCATCAACCCCACTATCTCCGCAGCCAAACAGCTTCTTCCCCGCTATAACTCTCAAAATCACATTCAACGTCAATTGACCAAACCATTCCTTCATCTCCACGGAGGCCCGGCCCATCCCATCTTTCTTCTTTTCCCATATTTCTTGAAGCTCTTTCAAGGTTGCCCCCACTTCGGACGTCCGAACGTCCTCGAGAAGCTGGACACGGCTGCGGGAGAGCACTTCTAACGTTGCTATCTTGCGGAGCTCACGCCAGTATTGGCCGTAGGGGGTAACAGCGAACATGGCATAGTTGTAGCTCATTAGTTTTGCAGAAGCAATTTTAGGACGAGCGGAAATGTCTATGTCGTTTTTGGTGAAACATTCCTTAGCGAGCTCCCAATTGTTTATCACTATCGTTTTATGGACACCCATTTTGATGGTAAATATGGGTCCATACTCTTTTACAAGTGAACCCAAAGTTACACCTGGAGGTTCGGGTCCTCCAAATAGACGGAGGTGGCCTAATAAAGGCCATCCGCCGGTAACTCGGGGTGGTTGACGGCCATTGTTGGGCTTGCCAAGGTGTTTCTTTAGGAGGTAATAGGAAATGAGGAAGATGGTAAAGACGAAAACAGCGTCAAGATGTCCCATTTTGCTGCTTCCTCTTGTTGAGGTGGAGTTCCGTTTCTTTCATGTGAGGGGAGGCTTTATTAAGAGAAATTGTCTTTTTTGCTTTTTGCCATTATACCCTTACATTATTCTTTTTATCGTAATTATCCCATCACTGACACTTAGACTAATTCTCCACTGATCAAATACTTAACCAAATAATAACTATAGTGTATAAATGATTGTCGGGCCACTTAAAATTTACACAATTACTTAGTGGTATAGAATTATTATTTTCACATAAATAGTTATATTTAGCATATTTAAGCACATCATTCACGTATAAAATTCACACATAACGTTTCAGTTCGATTGACCTTAGATTTTGTTTAATATGTAACTGGTATTAATGATTATACATTTATGGGCTCACGCATGTCACACCAACATTTAATGCGTCATAGCAGTTTCTCTGTCAAATTCAGTTCATGGAGAATGACAAAAAGAATACAATAGTCAAATGAAAAACTGAGATAAACTACGATAATGAAATTAATAAATTTTTCATTATTTTATGACTATTTCATACCAATGATCCATGAATAAAATGCTCGGTTAAGAGTTTATTTTTAATGTGAACTTGATCCGATCACTAATTTCATCGTCAGGGCAACCCTTGGTCAGCTTCAAATAAAATATTATTTCAGATCATGATCTGAAATGTTAGTATACATTATATTTTGCAATCAATTATCACCTTCATTTTACTAATTATTTGTTATATTTAACCACTGACTTGTCTTTTCTATAATTTTATTGTCTTACGTACACTGTATAGGATATGCAAAAAATATGTTAAGTTCTTAATTTACTCTTCTTCTTTTCTTGTTCATACTTATTTATGATTAGCATTTTATATATGTTTATGACAACTCAAAGATCCCATTTGTTTCTAGTTCGTTGGGAGTAGTTTTCACCCAAGGGTTTTCAAGTACATTAAGTTTAAAGGATGATTTAAAAATAAATTTTAAAAAAAAGTTAAAAGAGGAGAAACAATGTTATTTTTTTAAAATAATTTATAGTATATAAAATTGTGTTTACTAGTCATTCGAGAAGCGTTCTAGTTTTTTATTTATTTTTATTTTTATAAAATTGTTTGAAATCTGTTCTTAAAACCAGCAAAATTGGTCTTGAATATTTTTTTATTTCGTAAACAGAAAAATAAACTAATACGACATATAGATAGCCGGGAGAAAATGTCCAAAGCTTGAAGCTTCTATTATTTTACTTCAAAACTTAGTAAGTGAAACACATGATTTCCTTCTTATTTTACTTTTTTAAATGGGCACACACTAAAGACTTAATTATGAATGACAATATGTGCAACGTAAGTTTAACTTCACACCAATCCAAGTGTCTAATAAACAAAGATCTTAATGTCAACTCTATAGTTGTCCAATTTGTTAAAGATGAGTTTTGAAAGTGTATTACTAGAAATTAGTTTAACGAGTAGAGAAGAGAGAAGAAGAAGAGAGAAGAAGAAGACATGAAGAAGAAATGAGGTAATTAACTGACAGAATATCAGTACTCACATACCTTGTGAGACTGAATTCCTATGTATTTATAGAGAATGAGATTACACACTAAATAACCACGATGAAGCTCATTAAGACACACAAACAGAATGGTATCAGTTTGATATTAGTTTGATAGTAACTGAAGAAGCTCAAGAGAGGGTGTGAGGGAGAATTCTGTTTAGCCATTATTCTTTATGAGCTTCTCTTTATCATCTCCCCTCAAGTGAAAGGGGGATGGAATCACCTTGAGCTTGGATTTAAGTTACATAAATCTTGGAGTGGACAAAGTTTTGGTGAGAACATCCGCTAGTTGATCTACAGAAGGTACAAAACGATGTCCAATTGCTTGTTGTGGACTTTGTCTCTGATAAAATGGATATCAAGTTCTATGTGCTTAGTTCTAGCATGTAGAACTGGATTTGAGGCTAAAGCAATTGCACTTATATCAACCCATAAGATTGGTGGTTGTATCAGGTTAAAGCACAATCTAGAGAGAAGACTTTGAAACCAGGCAATTTCTAATCCAGCATTAGACATAGATCTATATTCACTCTCATCACTAAATCTTGCAATGAAATTTTGTTTCTTCGAAGACTAAGATAGCAAGCTTTCTCCTAGAAAAATCATGTATGCACTACTTATTTTCTGTCATCTATGTTACATGCCATATCTGCACTTGAGTATGCTTGTAAAACTAATGAAGTAGAAGGTTTGAGATGAATTCCTTTTATGATAGTGCCTTTTAGGCACCTAAGTATCCTCTTGCAAGCTTGCCAGTCCACTTTTGTAGGTTGATGCAAGAATTGACTTAATATATTAGGTCCAGCTAAGAACATGTATTACACCCCAACTGTACTCCTAAAAAGTGTTATATCTTGCCTAGGTTCACCTATTGAAATTGAGAGAACAGTTGAAACACAGCCTTCTCATAAAGCAGGTTTTACTCCTTCCATCTTAGTCTTCTTATGAAGTTCTGTAATGTATTTAGTTTGAGACAGAAACAAACCACTATTATCTCTAAAAATGCCAACTCTCCTAAGAAGTAGTGTATATGACCTAAATCGTTGAGTGCAAATGAATGATTCAGATCTGTGACTACTTTATGCAGCCACTATTACAATTTTGGTCTTAGATGACACACACATATATACTACAATGACAACTATGTAAATTCTGTCAAAGGAAAAGAATCAATGATGGAAGGTTTTTAACTTTTTGAGATAAGATGATAGTTATTTAATAAATTGTCATCGATCATTTACCTATTATGACAGTGATTTGCTTATTGACATTTTTTGGTCAGTCAAAGAAAAAGGCGCTAGTGATTTTTTTTATTGACATATTACTTATAAATTTTCTCTACTTACAAAATTCCATGCCTTTTAACCCTATTCCTTAATCCTAAATTATTTGCTTCATTTCAGATCTGAGGAAGAGGACAATGCGGCACCTTGGAGATTAGGAATTCTCTATCCCTCTTTCTTTCACGTTTTCGATCTGGAAAATATCATCTCATGTTTTTTAGATCTAGAAGATATAGTCTCTCTATCTTTGTTTTGAATGAGAAGCCCAAGTCGTGTGACGAAGAAAAAGGTCATCATCTTCAAGCCATATGGATAAATCAAAACTGTGACAATAAGGTATCAAGCCAGACGGAGAAATCAAAACCGCGACCCTGAGGTAGCTAGCCTCTACCTATGAACGTGAAGGGAAGAGTCTCGATCGTTCCCCAGCCTCTTAATCGTCAAATCGTCGTCACTAGAAGAAGCTGACGGTCACCATAATCTCCATCTCTCTCCATAATCCTTTCTAGGTACATTTAGGGTTTTGATTTCCTTTGAAGCCTTTTTGTTTTTTTAATTTATGTTTTAGGGTTTTGATTTACGGACCTTGAGCTTTGGTATATGAAGTAACATTGTGTTTCCTTGCAGAAAAGGTGTTTATTTATCGATTGTGCCCTTATTAGAAGTCTCTGCCTTTGTTAATTGTTTTGTATTGTAGCTTTTCTCTTAATGTTGTGAATTTGTTTTGACTTAATGTTTAAGTGGGTCTTGCTAGTTTTGATTTAATGCCATATGCTCTGAGAATCATTGGTAATGAGATTATAACTTGACATTCACCTCATGAAGATTTAATTCTTTTTTTAGTTTTGCTTACATCTACATATGTTGAAAGAATCATATTTTGTAGATATTGAAGGATTTCTTGCTATGGGTAAAGCATAATCTGAGTCCTTGCGGTCCACTCATTTTGCAAGTCATCTAATAGAAAATTTGATAGAAGTTCATCTTTTTTTATTAATAGTGCATATTGCTGCTATATTTTTTTGGGCTCGGTTTGAGTTTATTATCAACTGAGCCTCTCCTTGTAGTTATCTCTTTATATATATATATATATATATTTTTTTTTTTCTTATAAAAAATGCACATTGCTTATGTTTTTTTTAGCTCAAATTTCCAAGACCACCTCCCCTAGTATGTCCCTAGAGCATTTGGATTGAGGGGTCTACATGGTACCTTTCGAAGTCAAAGAGATTTGGATGCTTTGAGGTTTCAGTAAAAGGAAAGAAAGAATAACTTCCTTAGAACCTAATGTCTATAGAGAAAAAATGTATGCAACTATCCATTGATGGCATACCATCTCTTTTATTCCATGATCAAAAGAGTTTTTTTCTTTCTTTCTTTTCTATAATTAATTCTAGCTCTATTGATGTTGTTAGGTTTACATAATTTTGTTACAGTAGAATCAAGTATTCACTTTGGTTGTCTGGATGTTCTTTTCTACTCAAACTCAGTATCACTCTAAGTTTTAACTGAAGACTTTTAACACGTTGCTTTGAATATGTAGGGTTGTTGCATATATTCATCTAACTATGTTGACATTTCCAGCTTCAGTACTCATGATAGTTTTTACAACAATGACTTTTTCTCTATCTTAATCAGTGAAGTAATACATATTTAATGGTGCTTCAGTAATCTTGAAAGATGTGAATGTTAGTCGAATTTAACACCCGGTAAAGGTTATTAGAATATGTCATACTTGCATGTTGTACCAAATTGATAAGCTAATATTTGGATTGGAGAGAAATTACCTTAGCTTACCATTTGTGTATGTCCTTTTTTTAGTTAATGTGCATTCAAGCTTGGAGGCGGTATCTATTTGGGCTACCTTTAGGATTTATTGCTGACTCCATTAGTGCTACACTAGGTGCTACAGCTGCATTTATTCTTGGAAGAACAGTATGTTTGTTTAAGCATTTATGTCAGTACATGAAGTAACCTTGTGTGTGTCCTTACATGTAAATTTGAAGATATTGCTTTTAGCTGAATTTTAGCGACGTAAGAGTGATTTACGGGAAAACCTAAAGATTAGATCTTCAGTAAACTTTTCATAGTGAACTCTTCATAGATGTGAGAGGATAATGTCCAGTAGTTGATTCTCCTAAAGATTATGACTTTGGTTCTCTTAATACAGTTAGTTCTCTTTATGTCTTTATCACCCACAACTATCCCGCTTTAGTTTTTGGGATTGCGGTGATTCCATCTAATTTTCTTCCTTAATATTTTTTTCTCTCTTGATCTTTTTTCCTATTTTGCTTCAAAATGACTGTAAGGCGTTCTACATTGTCCATTATGTATTTCTTATCCTAACATATGGTTATTGCTTCAGGTTTGCATGGCCACCAATATATACTTCTCGCGGTAGCTACGATGACGGGGATTCCCCGTAATTGTACCCTCTTATAAAGACGGTTTTTTAAAAGCCTAAAGATGACAGCCCAGTAGATGACAATCAGTCTGTCGTCAATATAAGATTATGATGACTAGTTTTACCCGTCATCTAACCCCCTTTTGTAGTAGTGAGCAAATTAGAGTTGTTACCATTGATTAGCATATCATCAACAAAAATAAGCAGAAAAAGCTTTCCTAAGCCTACAAACATGATAAAGTCTGTCGTGCTATTCAAAACCTTCAAATTGGGCCATATATATTGTTTCATTGATAATGCCATTTAGAAATGCATTATTAACATCTAATTGTCTCATTTTCTAGCCAAAACTCACAGCCAAATGGAGGACAAGTATTACTGTTGAAGGCTTAATAACATGACTAAATGTTTGTGTAATGTCTATTTTGACAGTTTGGTGAAACACTTTGGCTACTAATCTCACCTTATACCTTTCTATGTTGCCATCAGAGTTCAACTTTAGATTGAAAACCCATGTGTTTCCCGAAAGAGACATAGTATGTTGAAATTCCACTAACTCCCAAGTCTGATTTTTTATCAAGGTAGTGTTCTTCTAACACTTCTTTCTACCAGTTAGGGTCAGTAAGAGCTTGTTTGACTGATTTTGATTCAGTTGGGAGAGAGTGTGGTTAAGGGATGTTTGATTGTAGAGAAGACTTTTGGCTTAATGACATGGCTTTTAGACCTAGTTTTCATGGGATGTGCAGAGATATTAGGTATGTTTTTTAATGGTTTGGCAGTTTAGATTGACATGTTGGTGCAATAGGTAGATTTATAACTCGATTATTAGAGATAGAAGGAAAGTTAGGTCTAGAACACATATCAGATCTAACATATGCATAAAAATATGAGCATATTATTTTGAATTTCACTGACAACATGTGGAGAAGTAATTATACTTATAGTGGTGACAACATGTGGATAAGTATTTATACTTATAGTGGTGTCACATGAAGGAGAAGAGTGTCTGCTATTATCTTGATCTTGTGAGTTAAAGGAAATATTTGTCAAAGAAAAGGAAAAAGGAATCTGTGAAGAGGATATACCAGAACTAGAATTTTTCTAAATGTTGATAGAGAAAGTAATCTTCATTAAACATAACATTTTTAGAGACATACACCCTTCCTGATTTTATGCATACATTTATAACTTTTATGTTCACTTTAGTAGCCTAAAAATAAGCATAAATCTGTGTGAAAATCTAATTTTTGCATGTTGTAAGGTCTTAAGTGAGGATATCTAAAGGCTCTAAGGTAAGCGTAACTTGGTTTTTGGTTATATTGTATTTTATAATGATGAGTGTGTTTCACACTCATATTTTAGTTAATTTTAACTTTAATTTTGTTGGTTCTTTTAGAGTTATTATTGATTTATTTATGTTTTATTTTTATTTTTGTAGGTAAAATATTATTGTACATTTGGGTCGATTTTAAAAGACTTTGAAGGAAAAATGTGAAGAAATTGAGAAAATGATGGATCTAGGCAGAAGGAACAGTGTTGTGAAGCTGAGTGCAAGCAACTGCCAGTGCCCCAGTACTGGTCGCTGGGTAGCTTGGCAGTAAGACAGCCCCGCGACGCTGGCGCGATAACATTCTTCACGTTTTCCTCTCCAATTTTATCCTTATCGAACCCTAGTGTATAAAAAGAATGTTTTATGTCTTTTTGAGTACTTTTGGAAATGGGAGGCAGAGGAGAAAGCGTTTTGGAGAGGAAATGAAGAAGGATCCAATCGGGAGATGGATCTCAACTTTAATTCATCCGTAAATCTAGTTTTTCTTCTCTATTCCTCTATGTTCATGAATATTATTAAGATATTTTCCTATTCTAGTATGTTCGAAATTTCATATCTATGGCTACGATGTAGCCAAATAATGATTATCCTTAAAATTTTCTTTTTAATTTAATCGATGTTTATTCAGTATTATTGAGTGTTATAATTTCTTCTTAATGCTTGTGATCGTCTGGCTGTTACGAATTTTCTTGATAGTGCAAGTGTACACTATCATCGTCAAGTAATAAATTTTTATAAAATAGAGTATCGTCCACAGGATTGATTGATATTAATAACTAAAATTAACTAAACCTTAATTCTACTTGAGAATGTCAAAAAGTTAGGATTTTTGATTAAAATAAACTTCTAATCAAAGTATAACGATAAATATTTGACAAAGATAAAATTTTAATAGTAAAAATCTCTAGAGTTTTCGATTTCAGCAAACCAAACATGCTTTAAATTCCAATTCTCAATCAATTAACGTTTATTCAGAACATTGATAGCAAATTTCTCTAATATAATTATAAATCTTTCTCAAGCATCGATAATCACGAATCAAAAATATGAATCATACATCTCTGTCAAGATTAAATATAATGAAACTCATTAAGCACAAGAAATTATAGTTGCTACACTAGATTCATAATTATCTCTAACATATGAAATTCTAATGGTGTTATAAACAAAGAGTAGATTCAATTATCACTTCTCAGTCTTAGAATTAAACCCAAAATCATGTAATAGTTGGCCAGACAATCACAAGCATTAAGAACGGATTATAACACTCAATAATACTAAATAAATAACGATTGAATTAAAAATCAATATTTATGAAGAATCATGGTTTGGCTACATCGTAGTCCTAGATAAAAAATTAGAACATAATGAAATAAGCAATCATTCTACTAATATTCATAAATATAGAGAAAGAAGGGAAGAAAAACTAGTTTTGAGGATTGAATTGAAGTTGAAAATCATTTCTGAGTTCGATCTTCTTGTTCTCCTCTCCAAAAGTCTTCTAATTTGCCTCCCACATTCATAAAATGTCCAAAGACCCTTCTAAAACTCTAAGATATTCTATTTATACACTAGGGTTCATCAATGATTAGATTTGAGCAAAAAAATTTGTAAAAAAATCTAAAATCACGCCAGCGACACGACTTCTGACTTTTTGACTTCCAAATCTTTCTAAATCAATCCAAATGTAGTTGAATATCAAACCTTAGAAATACAAATAAAGATAAATCAATCAATAAATCTAAAAGAACTAACAAAAATAAGGCTAAGATTATCTAAATTATGAGTGTAAAATACACTCATTAAATACCCCTCAACTTAACTTTTTACTAGTCGTTGAGCAGAAAAAAACAACACAAAACAAAATAAAAATCAAACCAGAAAAACAATAAACGCTACTTCTGAAAAGCTAAAGAAAGAGTGATGTATTGTTTTTTACTAACTAAACTTGCCTCAGAGATTCAAAAATAGCGATAACTCAAGAAAAACTTCTGAATTATGATCATGTAAAGCTTTCGAGTATGTGTGTGTGTTACCTTAAGTCGTCTAATCTCTTAAACCCATATGAGTTTATGCAATTAAGTCTTGTAAAAGCAGATATAATAATCTATAAATAGATTAGAACTCCATAACCAATTTTTCATGATACTCTCCACTAATGTAGGCAAACCACATCACTTAGAATCATTAGGATTTTCAGAGGCTTGTAATGTATGGCTAGGGTAGGATAAAAGATATTATTTTGGTTCAATCTTTACGCATATTCAAATATGCATTCTAGGAATCAACAAGATTAATTTAACTCTTCTTGCAACACCCCTAAACTTGTCATTCCACGTCTTGAAATATTCAACAATGCTCAACCATTCTTTTCTTTTCTTTCTTTTTTTTTTTGAATTTTATTTCCTTAAGCTTCTCCCAAATGAGTTTTTAGCTAATAGCTCCTAAACCAGTTGGTCTTAGGGTATTAGGTTTTAAGACACCCCTTTGAGCTTAGTCACTCAAGTCCAAGAGGCTACGAAATCAAACTTATTCACTATTTTTTTTATAAATCAAAACTTTTCCCATTCATCCAAATTGTCATAGGTCCAAGCATATTCCTAGAACTTTTAAATACTATGAGTAAAAAGGGTTAAAGAGGAGAAACATTTTATGAGGTTTAAAAGTTGTCATGGGTGATAAAGAAAAATGGCTATGTAAGCTCAACAAGGATGACTAGGAAAATAATTATATACAGGTTGGCTTGAAAAGCCCAAACGGTCCAAAGATGGCCTAAATCATATCCTAAGTGAAGTGTAGCCTAGAATTTTGCCTCAAACAACAACTAAATTGGTTCTAGAGTTTTTATGAGATAATAATGATTTTTTAAGTCACAAAAACTTTCTCTAAGCAAAAAGATAATCAAACACTCAAGGCTAGGTGCTCAATACGTCGGGATTCTCTAGTGTAATGTAAATTAATACTTGGTTCAAACACACACCGATACAAAAATTCATCATTTTTTTCAAAGATATCAATAATTCAAAACCAATCTCATCATTAGTGTTATTCTTGGCAACAACAAAACACAAAAAATAAATGAAATTTAAATTAAAGTCACCACCCCCAAACTTAAAAACTTTCATTGCAATAAAAAGAAAAATATGTAAACGGTAGTAAGTAGAGATGACTTTCCTGGATAATGATGAGCTATCATTCATGTCAGTCTCTACATTGTTCTTATTGTCTCCAATTGAGAGGAAAGTGGTGCATGAGCCAAATTCGTCTATAATTGTTTTTATATATGAAAACCTCCTCAGTAAGTGCAACTGTCTCATATTCCTCTAGCTTTCTCATGTTTGAGAGAATATCTTTATGAATTTGACATAGCTCGGCATTTATTTCAAAACATTAGCAAAATACATGTTTATATGTAGTTTTCTAAACACATTAAGAAACTTAGAAAACTGCTTGTTCAATTCTGCTTTTGGAACCGCTGAAGGTATGGAATAGGTGAAACATATGGTGGAGGATTATCAGGAAAGAGCTTTGACTTAGACTTGCCTTTCTTCTTTTCCGAGCTCTTGGCAAGATCATCATCCTTTGTCTTAGCTTCTACTTCAATTGGCTGAGAATTTTCAACAGTGGCTTTCTGAGGTTCTGTTAACTCCTTGCCACTATGAAGAATAATGGAATTTATTTGTTCTTTTGGATTGCTCTCGGTGTTGCTCGGTAGAGAACCTTGTGGTCTTTGTGTGAGTATTTATGAAAGTTGACCCATTTGAAGCTCCGAATTCCTGATTGACATAGCTTGACTCTGAATAGTGGTTTCTTGCCTCTGAAGTGTAGCATCTATTCTTGGCAAAAATTGAGTAGTATTAACTGTTAGCTGGGCAATAACATCTTCCAGAGAAATTTTAGGTTGTTGAGACTGAAACTGAGGCTGAGTTGCAACTGGTGGATTAATCACATTTTGACTATTCTTCCATGAGAAATTGTGATGATTTCTCCATCCTTGGATATAGGTGTTGGAGAATGGATTATTCTGCCTTTTGTAGTTCTTAACAAAATTAACATGTTCTGATTGAGAATGAGTAAATGGATTTTCATCTTGACATTCAGTGCTAGAATGAGGTCCATTGCACAAATTACAAACTTCCCGTGAAGCATGAATAGCACTAGCATTGGCGGTGAAAGAGCTCAATTGCTTGGATAATGTAGCTACTCGAGCAGTAAGAACGGTAAGAGCATCGACTTCATGAACTTCATGAACTCCATGAATCTTTCTCGGTACGTTGCGCTCAATTAGCCATTGATGCAGCAGCAGTCATTTCTTCTAACAAGGCATATAAGCATCCTCACGTGTTTTACCTATCAAATCACCTCCTGCTGCTGCATCCACTAGCGTCGTTGTTGAATTTCCCAAACCATTGTAAAAATTTTAAACTTGCCGCCATCCAGGTAGTCCATGATGTGGGCATCATCTCAACATCTCTTTAAACCTCTCCCACGCTTCATAAAGAGACTCCATATCATGTTCGGTAAATGTGGTGATCTCATTCCTCATTTTGGTTATTTTAGCTGGTGGAAAGAACTTTGCTGAAAATTTCTCAGATAGACCATTCCAAGTTGTGATTGATCTAGTTGGCAGAGAGTTCAACCAACTCTTAGCCTTATCCCAAAGTGAGAATGAGAATAATCTCAATCTAATTGCATCAAATAAGACATTATTATGCTTGAATGTCTCACAAATTTTGAGGAAAGTGCCTATATAAACATTTGGATCATCATTAGACAGGTCATTAAACTGATTTTTCTTGCACCATATGAATCATAGTTGGCTTAATCTCGAATTTGTTGGCATTAATAGCAGGGCGTTGAACGGGTGATGCAGCCTCATTGACAACTAGCGTCGCATAACCTCGAATTGCTCGGTTATTTTGGTTGTTCACGATTTCAGGATTTTCTCGAACGTCTTCCATGGTTTCTTGAGGTCGTTTAGAAGCTTCTCTCCTTACTTTTCTATTACGTAGACAAGTTCGCTCAATTTTCAAATTAAGCGGAGTCAAATTCTCGCTTCCAGATTTTCTCAAACAACTCAAAGAACGCCTGAAAATTCAAAAGAAAAAAATAAATAAATAAACAACTGTAAATAAAAAATATAAGACTCAAAGTAAAATTCAAGATATGTAACTCCAATAATAATAAATAAAATAAAAACTGGCAACGACGCCAAAAACTTGTTACGAATTTTTTTTATAGTGCAAGTGTACACTATCACCGTCAAGTAATAAATTTTTATAAAATAGAGTATCGTCCACATGATTGATTGATATTAATAATTGAAATTAACTAAACCTTAATTCTACTTGAGAATGTCAAAAAGTTAGGATTTTTAATTAAAATATAACGATAAATATTTGACAAAGATAAAATTTGAATAGTTAAAAACTCTAGAGTTTTCGATTTCAGCAAACCAAACATGCTTTAAATTCCAATTCTCAATCAATTAACGCTTATTCAGAACATTGATAGCAAATTTCTCTAATATAATTATAAATCTTTCTCAAGCATCGATAATCACGAATCAAAAATATGAATCATACATCTCTGTCAAGATTAAATATAATGAAACTCATTAAGCACAAGAAATTATAGTTGCTACACTAGATTCATAATTATCTCTAACATATGAAATTCTAATGGTGTTATAAACAAAGAGCACATTTAATCGTCACTTCTCAATCTTAGAATTAAATTCAAAATCATGCAATAATTGGCCAGACAATCACAAGCATTAAGAACGGGTTATAAAATTCAATAATACTAAATAAACATTGATTGAATTAAAAATTAATATTTATGAACAATCATGGTTTGGCTACATCGTAGCCCTAGATAAAAAAATTAGAACATAATGAAATAATAAATTATTCTACTAATATTCATAGACATAGAGAAATAAGGGAAGAAAAACTAGTTTTGAGGATGAAATTGAAGTTGAAAATCGTTTCCGAGTTTGATCTTCTTATTCTCCTCTCCAAAAGTCTTTTACTTCGCTTCCCACGTTCAGAAAACGTCCAAAGACCCTTCTAAAACTCTAAGATATTCTATTTATACACTAGGATTCGTCAATGATTAGATTTGAGCAAAACAAATAGTAAAAAAATATAAAATCACGCCAGCGTCACGACGCTGGTCCTCCTGCCCAGTTCCATTTTTTGAGCGATATTTCTTCATTTTCGACTTTCAAATATTTCTAAATCAATCCAAATGTAATTGAATATCAAACCTATAAAATAGAAACAAAAATAAACATAAATCAATAAATAAATCTAAAATAACTAACAAAAATAAGGCTAAGATTATCTAAATTTTGAGTGTAAAATACACTCATCACTCGCCATCTATTGCATGATTTTAGATTTAATTCTGAGACTGGGAAATAATAATTAAATTTGATATTTGTTTATAACACCATTAGAATTTCATAAGTTATAGATAATTATAGATCTAGTGTAGTAATTATAATTTACATCGCTTAATGAGTTTCAATTTATTTAATCTTGACAGAGATGTTGGATTTGTATTTTCTATTCATGGTCATCGATGCTTGAGAAAGATTGATAATTACTTTAGATAAATTAGTTGTCAATAATTTGATAAACATTGATTGATTGAGTTTTAAAATTTTGAGCATGTTTGGTTTGGCGAAATCGGAATCCCTAGATTTTTTATCTATTCAAAATTGAATTATTTATTTTTATCAAATCTTTATCGTTTTAGTTTAATTAGAATTTTAATTTAATTTAAACTCCTAATTTTATTCTCAATTATAATAAAGGTTTAGTTGATTTAAATATTTAATATCAATCAATCATGTGGACGATACTCTATTTTTATAGAAAAGTTTTACTTGACAACGATAGTGTACAGTTGCACTATGAAAAAATTGTAACAAGTTTTTGGCGTCGTTGCCAAGGATTAACTTTTTTTTATTAATATTAGAGTTAAATATTCTTAATTTTAATTCGAGTCTTAATTTTTTTATTTTTTTACGGTTGTTTACTATTTTTAATTTCCTGGCGTTTTCTAAGGTGAATGAAAAAAATTAGAAGCGAAATTTGACTCCCCTGAATTTGAAAATTGAGCGAATGTGTTGTCGTAATAGAAAAGTGAGGAGAGAAACTTCTAAACAATCTCAAGAAATCATGGAAAATGTCAAAGAAAATCTTGAAATTTTGAACAACCAAATTAACGGGGTAATTCGGGATTATACTATGCCAGTGGTCAATGAGGTCGCGTCTGCCATTCAACTCCTTGTTATTATTGCCAATCAGTTTAGTGGTCTACCTAACGATGACCAAATGTTCACATAGTCAATTTTCTCAAAATCTGTGAGACATCCAAGCACAATAATGTCTCAACTGATGTAATTAGGCTGAGATTATTCTCATTCTCACTACGGAATAAGGCTAAGACTTGGTTGAACTCTTTGCCAGTTGGATCGATTACTACTTGGAATGGGCTCTCTGAAAAAAATTTAGCCAAATTCTTTCCACCAGCTAAAACAACCAAAATGAGGAATGAAATCACCACATTTGCCCAACATGAGATGGAGTCTATTTATGAAGCTTGGGAGAGGTTTAAAGAGATGTTGATAAGATGCCCACATCATGGACTCCTTAGATGGCTACAAGTAAAAACTTTCTACAATGGTTTGAGAAATTCAACGTGGACACTACTAGATGAAGCAACATGAGGATCTTTAATAGATGAAACACATGAAGAGGCTTATACTTTGCTTGAAGAAATGGTTGATAATGCCTTTCAATGGATAATTAAGAGTAACGTACCAAGAAAGATTCATGGAGTTCATAAAGTCAATGTTCTTACCAGTCTTACTACTCAAGTAGCTACACTGTCCAAGCAATTGAGCTTTTTCACCACCAATGCTAGTGTAATTCATGTTATATAGAAAGGTTGTGATTCGTGTGATGGACCTCATTCTAGCGTTGAATGCCAATATGGTACTCCATTTGCTCCTTCTCATTCTGAACAAGCTAACTTTGTTGGAAACAATAATAGGTAGAATAATCCATTCTCCAGTACCTACAACCAAGGATGGCGTAATCATCCTGATTTCTCTTGGAAGAATAGTCAAAATGTGATTAATCCACCAGTGGCTACTCAGCCTCGATTTCAGCCTCAGCAACCAAACATTTCTTTAGAAGATGCTCTTTCCCATCTCATAATCAATACTACTCAATTTATGACAAGAATAGATGCTACACTTCGGAGGCAAGAAATAAGTATTCAGAAGCAAGAAACAAGTATTTAGAGTTAAGCAACATCTATACGGAATTTGGAGCTTCAAATGGGTCAATTGTAAGAAATACTAATTTAAAGACCACAAGGGTCTCTATCGAGCAACACCGAGAGGAATCCAAAAGTACAAGTAAACGCCATTACTCTTTGCAATGGCAAGGACTTAGCAGAACCTAAAAAAGCCACTGTTGAAAATTCTCAGCCAATTGAAGCAGAAGTTAGGACAATGGGTGATGACCTTGCCAAGAGCTCAGAAAAGAAGGAAGGCAAACCTAAGTCAAAGCTCTTTCTTGATAATCCTCCACCATATGTTCCACCTGCTCCATATCCTCAGCGATTCCAAAAGCAGAAATTAAATAAGCAGTTTTCTATGTTTCTTGATGTGTTTAGGAAACTACATATAAATATCCTTTTTCTGGATGCTTTGGAACAAATGCCGAGCTATGTCAAATTCATGAAGGATATTCTTTCAAACAAGAGAAAACTAAAAGAGTATGAGACAGTTTCACTTACTGAGGAGTGTAGTGCTATCTTGTAGAATAAATTACCTCCGAAGTTAAAGGACGTTGGAAGTTTTACTATTCATTGCACCATTGGGAATTCATATTTGGAAAAGGCTTTATGTGAGCTTGGGGCTGGTATCAATTTGATGCTATATTCACTTTACAAGAAGCTAGGTCTTGGAGAAGCTAAGCCCACGACAATATCTTTACGGTTAGCTGATCGGTCTATCAGATATCCATTGGGGATTATTGAGGATACTTTGGTAAAAGTAGATAAATTTACCTTCCCAACTGATTTTGTTGTTCTTTATATAGAGGAAAACTAAAAAATTCCAATTAGTCTTGGTAGACCATTTTTAGCTACGGGAAGAACCCTCCCTGATATGCAAAAAGGGAACTTATTTTGAGAGTGCAAAATTATCAGGTAATTTTTAATGTCTTCAAAGAAATCAAACACCCAAATGATATGAATAGTTGTTTGTGGGTGGATAGTACAGAATTAGGAGAAGGTAAACCTAGACACCTACCATTTATTGAAAAACTATCGGTGTTAGACCTCCACTTTCAGTGCACCTTTATGGGAGAAGCATCCACTCTACCTGTCATTATCTCTGCTTCGTTAAATAGTGAATAGGAAGACAAGCTGTTGAGGGTGTTGAGAGAGCAACAAATGGTCTTAGGCTAGTCAATTTGTGACACAAAGGGAATTCTAAAGTTACTGGATAATGCGTGAAGCCTGGAAGATCATTATGTCTGGCTGAAGACATTAAAGCAAGCGCTACTAGGAGGCAATCCACTTCTATTTCTGTTTTTTTTTTCATTTTTTTGTTTTAATTAATTATTTTTGTTTGTTTATTTTTTTTCTTCAGGTTTTTATGTTTAAAAAAATTATGGACATATTTGGCTCATGCACCACTTTCCGCTTAGCTGGAGATAACACGAACTATGCAGAGAATGACGAGGATGATAGCTCATCATTATTCAGGAAAGTCCCATTTACTTACTCCTTTTACATATTTTCTTTTCATTGAGGTCAATGAAAGTTTTTAGTTTGAGGGTGGTGACTTTAATTAAATTTTTATTTTTTTACGCTCTGTTTTAGACAAGACTAACACCTACGATGAGATTGGTTTTTGAATTATTGATAACTTTAGAAAAGTGATGAATTTGTGTATCGGTGTGTGTTTGAATCAGTTATTAATTTGCATTTCACTAGAGAATACTGACATATTGAGCACCTCACCTTGAGCATTTGATTATTTTTTTGCTTAGAGAAAGTTTATGTGACTTAAGAAATCATTATGATCTCATAAGAACTCTAGAACCAATTCGATTGTTCTTCGAGGTAAAATTCTAGGATACGCTTCACTTTGGACATGATTTAGGCCATCTTTGGACCGTTTGAGCTTTTCAAGCCAACATGTGCATAATTATTTTACTAGTCATCCTTGTTGAGCCTAAATAACCATTTTTATCACCTATCACAATTTCACAATCTTATTAAAAGTATTTCCTAGTAACCCTTTTTACTTATATTATTTGGATGTTCTGGAAAATTACTTAGAGCTATGAAAATCTGGATTGATGGAAGGAGTTTTCGATATAAAAAAATAATGAATAAGTTTGATTTTATAGCCTCTTGGACTTAAGTGACTAAGCTCGAAGGGGTTCCCTAAAATCTAATACCCTAAGACCAACTGGTTTGGGAGCTATTAGTTGAAAACTCGTTAAGGAAAATAGAAGTTTAAGGAAATCAAATTAAAAAAATGGTTGAGCATGGCTGATAATTTAAAGGTGAACTGATAAGTTTAGGGCTATTTCAAGATAAGTTGATTAGCTGTCCTAGGGAAAGGAGTCAGTATTGGCGTAAGCTCATTGATTCCTAGAATGCATGTGTGACTATAGGTAAAGATTGATCAGAAATAATATTATTTATCCTACCCTCAACTTTAGCTATACATTTCAAGCCTATGAAAGTTCTAATGATCTGAAGTGTTGTGATTTGCCTACATTAGTGGAGAATGACATGAAAAATTGGCTTATGGAGTTCTAATCTATATATAGATTAATGGATCCACTTTTGCGAGACTTGGTTGCATAAACTTATTTAAGACTAAGAAGTTAGAAGGCTTAAGGCGACACACACACATTCAGGATTTTTCAAAGTGTAATGTAAGTAGGTGTTTGTGTTGAAACATTACATGATCACAATTCAGAAGTTTTTCTTGGGTTATCGCTAGATTGAAATCTCTGAGGCGTGTTCAGTTAGTCAAAACATTTCATCATTTGATCTGTAGTTTTGCATAATTAGTGTTAAATGTTTTCTTGTTTGATTTATTTTTATTTTAGATTTGCTCGAGGATTAGCAAAAAGTTAAGTTTGGGGGTATTTGATGAGTGTGTTTCATACTCATATTTTAGTTAAACTTAACTTTAATTTTGTTAGTTCTTTTAGAGTTATTGTTGATTTATTTTTGTTTTATTTTTATTTTTGTAGGTAAAATAGTCTTGCGTATTTAAGTTGATTTTAAAAGACTTGCATGGCAAAAATGTGAAGAAATCGAGAAAAGGATGGACCTGGGCAGAAGGATCAGCGTCGCGACGCTGGTTGCAAGTAGCTGCCAGCGCTAGCTTCCTAGCACCCCAGCACTGGCATCATGCCAGCGCCACAACACTGGCCGCTCGGTAGCTTGGCAGTAAGCCAATGCCGCGAAGCTGACGCGATAATATTTCTCGCGTTTTTCTCTCCTATTTTATCCTTATCGAACCGTAGTGTATAAAGAGAATATTTTAGGTCCTTTTGAGTACTTTTAGACGTGGGAGGCAGAGGAGAAATCTTTTTGGAGAGGACTAATCCAATCGGGAGATGAATTTCAACTTCAATTCATCGGTAAATTTAGTTTTTTTCTTCTCTTTTTCTCTGTTCATAAAAATTATTAGGATATTTTTCTATTCTAGTATATTCTAAATTTCTTACCTAGGGTTACGATGTAGCCAAACCATGATTATTCATAAACTCTAATTTTCAATTCAATCGATGTTTATTCAGTATTATTCAGTGTTATAATCTATTATTAGTACTTGTGATCGTATGGCCAACTATTGCATGATTTTAGATTTGCTTTTGAGACTGAATAGTGATGACTAAATTTGATTTTTGTTTATAACACCATTAGAATTTCATAAGCTAGAGATAATTATGGATTTAGTGTAGTAATTATAATTTTATGTACTTAATGAGTTTTAATTTATTTAATCTTAACAGAGATCTGTGATTAGTATTTTTGATTCATGGTTATCGATGCTTGAGAAAAATTGATAATTACTTTAGAGAAATTCGTTGTCAATAATTTGATAAACATTGATTGATTGTGTTTTAGAATTTTGAGCATATTTGGTTTGGTGAAATCAGAATCCCTAGATCTTTTATCTATTCAAATTTGAATTATTTATCTTTATCAAATCTTTATCATTTTAGTTTAATTTAAACTCCTAATCTTTTTTCATTCTCAATTAGAATTAAGTTTTAGTTAATTTTAATATCTAATATCAATCAATCATGTGTACGATATTCTATTTTTATAAAAATTTATTACTTGACGACGATAGTGTACACTTGCACTATCGACGATAGGTATGGGGAAGGTCCTCAAAGATCAATATGAATTAGGTCTAAATGGTTTTGAGTTACTGTTTTGGAAGCAGGAAAGTGTAAGACAAGTTTTTTTTTCTTTTTGGCAAGCTTCACAGAAATGGGTACTGAACTTGTACTTTTGACAGTGGATGAAAGACTATTTTAAAGAACTTGAGCTAATGCCTTGGAAGAGAGATTGTCTAGTCTTTGGTGTCATACTTTGAAATCAGTTTTCGCATGCTTTGTGTTTAAATCTGATTCTTTCACAGATATAATTTCTTTTTTAGCTACACAAAATGCCTCATAATTGTCATTTTTAGCCATACAAAGTGCCTCACAATTTTCATTTTTATGATTTAGGACAAGTGATATGTCATGACACAGAGAATTGATTTGGCTTACTCAGATTATTGGGCAAAAGTCTATTTTGATTCAGAATATGAATTGAATCTTTACACTGAACATCTTTTACAGGACTAACAGACTTGAAAAGTAAATCACTACTAAACTCACATGTTTCTTTTACAAGATTGACTTTGGACTTAGGTTTTGTGACACTTTTAGATGTAAAGTGACTATTTTGAATGTTACAACTAAGAGCTGAAGGTTCTCTAACATTAGATAGGTGAGAAAATATAATCCTCCTTCAAATATTCTCTCCAACAAGATTGCTCAGGTTATTATGTCCTTCACAAAACAAGAATTAGAATGAAATTTAATAAAAACATCATTATCCTAAATTAGTTTAGATATTAAGACTCGGTTATTTTTAATTTTGAGAACTTTAATGGTTATTTATAGGTTTAAAGAGGTATTTTTACTAAGAAGAGGCAATAGGAAAGAATTAATATGGGAAATAATAAATTTCTTACCATTCCCAACTTCAAATTTTCATCACCTCCATATTTGTATGCTATGTTGAGGTAACAAGATCAACAATGACATGATTGGTTACTGCATTGTCACCATACCAAGCCATGTCATTGAGAGTATAACGAGTTTCCATACAAGTTGTTGGTGATACCATGTATGCTGGGGAGTCCTGCATTTGAGTCAAAGTGCTACTGTTGAGTGTTATTCTATCTATTAGAGGAGGTCTTTTCATATTTGTAATAGTAGATAGCAACAGTGTGGATAGGTTTTGCACACAGTACTTGACATATAACTCTTTTGTTGCCTCTATCAAAGCCTATTCCTCCTCACTTTCCATTAAACCCCCCTCTATTTGATTATTTTTGTCCTTTGTTAAAGTTCCTTCCTCCATTTTGAGTTCTTTTGAAATTAGTGTTTGTAGCAACATTTGCACTCATTTTGAGATTTGCCACCATTTCTAAGTGTTATTTCTCTAATCTGTTTTCATGAACCATGAGTAGGGATTGTGCCTCCTCTATGTTGAGATCACTTTCTCTTGTAGTGAAATTTACCACAACTTGATCAAATTTTGATCCAAGACCATTCAACATATATGAAATCAATTCTTGATCACGTATGTTTTGTCCTACTGCGTCTAGGCCATCTGATGTTCTACTCATTCTATCAAAATAATTAGCAATGGAATCGCTCCATTTCTTGTCAATTTGAAGTAATCCTATAAGTTGTAGCATCATTTCCTCAGAAAGATTTGCAAAATTCCTCCTCTAGTGATCTCCATACTTCTCAAGAACTATACTGATTAACAGTTTCAAGAACTCCTTCACGCATCGAGATCTCAGCCAACCTGGGAGTATTTGATCTTTTCTTAACCAAGAGATATACTCTAGATTTACATGTCAATTTGCCATGTTTAAACCAAATACTATTTCATTTAACCATGTCCTATAAGCACTGGAACAATCTGAGACTTCTATAGAACATAGTTTCTCCTTTCTAGCTCTAATGATACTAAACTATTTAAAGTATTTGGAAAGACAGTGTTGAGGCTTGTAACATTTTTATTGCTTTGAGTTCCACTCGAAGTGGTTGAATTTTCAGCCATTGACATGTGTCTTGAATGTCTTTGATACCATGTAAAATATCAGTGAAGAAGAAGAAGAAGGGAAGTAACTGACAGAATATCAGTACTTACATACCTTGTGAGACTGAATTCTTATGTATTGATAAAGAAGGAGATTGCACACTAATAACCACGATAAAGCTCATTATTACACACAAATAGAAATATAGAAGCTTAGGAACTAAACTAGTGTCTAACTGATAAACTGATGTCAGGTTGACATTAGTTTGACAGTAATTGAAGAAGCTCCAGAGAGGGTGTGAGGGAGAGTTCTGTTTAGCCACTATCATTTATGTTCTTTTATTTATCAAACTGATAACATTGGTGGGAAAGCATGTCCTAATATATTTTCAAAATAATAATAAATATGTTTCATAATATATTCAATTACTTCATGCAAAATGGTTGGAGCTAGAGCTAGTGAGTAAGGTATGAATGAAAGAGTAAATATCAAGGTTGGTGGGAAAGTTAAAGAGCTTGTCACACATGAGCACGCCGCCATCGTCTGACTGGCCTAACTCGACTTTGCCTAGTTTGATTCGGTCTGGTCTGGTCTAGTAACAACATATTCCTATCTTTTTATTATTATTTTATTTGCGGTTTTGAGAGATCTAAAACCATTTGTCTTAGCCACCCACGCTAGTGTTTAACTAGCTATTACACTCATTCATTTAGACCGGGTTTGGGTTGACATTCCATGATCAGGAAACTTCCAATCCCTGTATAAATAGGACAATTGTCATTTGCAATGAGACCTTTTTCCATATGTTAATTCTACGTTTGAGAAAGAAAATAATGAGAGTTAGCTAGAGATTAGAAAGTTGTTTGCTGTTTTTAATCTAGATTGTTGTATATTGCAGAGACAGTGACCTGCAGTCTCTGAGCAACTGTGAAAAGTGAATTCTATTTTTGGCGCATTGTCTTTGGCAAGCCCTTAGTATGGTAGATTTGGTTATAGGTTATGTAATCTCATCTTTGAGTCCTAATTTTGTTCGTTGTACTTAAAGATTGAAAATATTTATTAAGCAAAATAGTGCTATTTCAATAAATAAAAACTTCTAATCATGAGACCGCCGCATCTTCATGCAGTCATTACCTCACAGGCTTCAAGTGAGGATCATTAAATAAAAGAGTAATTTTAAATAACTAAGTGATGTATGATTTACAATTTATTCATATGATGATGTCTTATCACTTATTAAAGTTATTTGCAATCTGTATATGAATGATATATTACTTAACCACTTGAAATTTGATCTAGAACTTGATCAGTCTAAAATTACTGTAAATAAAATACTTCACCTTCCAGCTACCATAGTTCTTTGTATTATTCTATTTGATTTATATTTAATCATCAGTTCTCTGTTTGATGCTTTCTTTTCTTGTGTTTTTTTTTAAGTTTGTTTCTTGTGGTTTGGGTGTCTTTTGTCTTTCTCTGTATAGGATATTCAAAACAATATTATTTTGTCTTGTATCAGACTTTTGCTTCATCATCTTTAGATTATGTTTTCGACAAAAACGCGATTGATTAATTAACACCAAAGTCTTAAAAAAATGAAATTTTACAATTGATTATGTCAGTTGATAACATTTTTCATCAATTTGACAAAAATAAATCACCTTTGTTTCCAGTTCATTTGGTAGTAATTTGACTAGAATATTAATTTCAAATATATTGAGTAGAATATATAAGGGAGAAAATTCCTTAAACACTGAAGTTTTGTTATTATTCGTTGGATTATGTTTAGATGACATCATGACCACGCATTATTAATAAACACTAAATTCTTAGAAAATGTACATTTTTCTTCTTTTTTTTGTTTTTCTTAATATTAATTACAATAACTACAAAAATAGATACACCAATACAATAGGCATATATATAAAAGTAATTATCTACGATTAGACAAATGTATATTCCAAAAATACTAAGAGGCTTAACTATACTCAAAGCTAAAATTAGGCAAGCCCCCCTCTTTTTGAAGTGTAAGGTTTAGTGGTGTTGTGTGGAATTCTATGGACTAGCCAAAGACCTGCCTTTAATCATCCTAATTATAAGTTGTAGGAATACAAAGTGACTCTACATTCACTCCTAAAATCGTACAATTTCTTTCTATCTAGACATGATACACAAAGGTAGTAAAAAGTAAGTTGAGCATTTTGGATCTACAGCATTTAAGGCTGCCGTTAGAGAGGAATCAGGTGTGTGTGCATTGCTGCCATGAATCTCCTTTGGAAGTCCAAGAAACATCTTTGAATATTAACTGCACCAAAATAGATCTGGTCACCCTGCACAAGAAGAACATGTGCTCCGTCAATTTTGAACCATCAATATAGAAGAGACGTCCCAAGCTAATGCCATAATCGTCCAACTTAAGAGCTTGTTATGGAAGGCAAGGCAAGTGAAAATTTTACATTAAATTAGGCCAAGTCCATTACACATGATATCACTACAAGAAAAATGGTATTTCGCGGTGGTTTAACGGTGCGGTTGCTACAACCGCAGCTAAAAAAATGCGGCAAAAGATTTACCGGCAGTTTTTTGACAACCGCCGCTACAAATCATATAAATAAGGACTTTAGCGTCTGTAAAAGATCTTATTAGCGGTGACTTTTAAGATATTAGCGGTGGTTTAAAACCCCCGGCAAAAGTAGCTTAAATCTCTAATCCCCAATTCGCGAATTCACTCTTTCTCTTTCACTTTTTCTCTCATTTTCTTAGGCGATTCGCAGACGAAACTCAGATTTGGTTGCTTGTCACTTCCCCGTCGTAGATCTCCGGTCATCCTCGTCATTTGTCAACGTCGGTAAGTCTCTATTTCTCTATCTCATTTATGTTCTCTCTCTCTCTCTCTATCTTATTTGCTGCAATTGCCAGATATTTTCAACTAGCTTCGAAATGGTATTAAATAGCCTTTGAATTCTATCTATGACATCGTTTTCATTTTGTATCTTCTCTTGTTGGGGGAGGGAGTGGGGTAGGGGCAGACAGGGGAATTGCCAGAAGGAGAAATAAGATTTTTAGGGTGTCTACCTACCATGGAGTTAGAGGTGACAAGGTATCTGGATTTGAGAGTTTGAAGGAAGGAGAAGAAGAAAACAGAAACTGTACTAAACATGAAGAAGAATAAGAAGATGAAGATGAGCATATTGAATAAAAGGAAGCATTGGGGATAATTGGGTCTTTTCCTTTGCCTGAGAGATGGGGTGTTTTGGGTTTGGGACAAGCCATGTTTGTTTAATTTCTTCTTATATTCTTAAGCTAAATATTTGTTTGCCTAGCCCGGAATTATTGGTCGAAGATATTAGAAGAAATTTTTTTATGATTTCTATATCTGCGGCAACTTAATTTTTCATTTGGTTCTTAGAACAATTTCTTTTATGTGTAAAGAGACATAACAGTGGAGGTGGGGAGTAGTTTATTTACATTTTTTCATGATATAGATGATGATGGTTGACTTTTTTGCTCTATTTATATTTATATTGTGCACATTATGATTAATTACTAGAGGTTAGAATTTTTAAACTTGAGTGGTTTAGCCCATGGCTCTTTCCTTGGAGGTTAGACTTTTTTTTGCTCGATTATCTTTATAGCTAAAGTTAAAAACATGATTGTGGACTTTGTATTGCAGTCATATAGTTCTATGCCCATGCATTTTAAAAATAATAGATTTTTTGTTTGTGTTGGTCTTTTTGAACTTAATAGTTCTCATATTTATGCTTTTCTTGGCATGTTTAAGTATATAAGTATGAGCCTTGAAAGTAGTAGGAGAGATTTGCAGAGTTCCCGTTATTACTTTGTATTTTTATTTTACTTTACAATTATTATGCAGTTTATTATGGATTTATGAGATTACTTTGTATTTTTAGTTTTTGTAAGTGAAAGCTATGCTAGTGGACATGAGTTTATATTAACAAGAACAACATGCTTTTCTACATTGAATCATAAATTGATGTTGGTATTTAGAATTGCTTGCTTATATTTTTGTTCTGCCTTTAGAATTGCTTGTTTATATTTTTGGACTTGTTATCATTAAAAAGAGAAGGCTAAATACCGAGGCACTCTTTAATTATGTTTTACAATCACGCTCCGTGTACTTTTTTGGGTATTTAGAACAACATGTTTTTCTACATTGAATAATAAATTGATGTTGATCTTTAGAATTGCTTGCTTATAATTATGTTTTACAATCACACAAACCGCCGCCATATATTTTATAAATTTAATCATTTAGCGGCGGTTTGAAATCACCGCCAAATGTAAACACAAACCACCGATAAAAGTACATTTTTATCGACAGTCCTCCAACGGTTGGCAAAACCGCCACCATAAATCTTTATGGCGGTTGATTTGGTGGCGGTTTGCTAACCGCCGCATAAATTTTTGGCGCTGGTTAACTGCCGCCAAAGACAAAAATACCGCCTTGATAGACGGTTTTTCTTGTTGTATATATGTTTAGGTCAATTTATAAGATTTAGGTCACTTCATAACATATTTTCTTCAATTTGACCAAAAAGAAAAGAGATCTGACCATTTGTTTCGTGTTTTTGTTTTGTGAAATTGGGGATAGACATGTGAAGTTAAGAACTATTCTTTAGAGGAAAGATGTATTGGTCACTGGGTTATAATATCCTTCACCACACCAATTTGTTTCTAGTTCAAATATTTCAAATATATTGCTAGTCAATATATTATCTATTTTATCCATTTTTTACTATTCTTTAGAGGAACTATTCTTTCTTGTTCTTCAGGTGGTAATTTGACGAGAATACTTCCAATATATTAAGTAAAATGGATAAAGGGGGAAAATTCCGAATCATCGAAGCTTCGATATTACCGTCGCTTAACTATGTTTTTCACGACGACACATTATCAGTTAACACCAAATTCTTAAAAAACATAAATGTTTTACAATATCATTTTTCCTTAATTTGACAAAGAGAAACCACCATTTGTTTCTAGTTCCTAAGGTAGATAAAAGGGAGAAAATGCTCAAACAATGAAGTTTGTAATGACAGTTGTGGAATTTTGTCTCTTTGACAACGATAGATTATAGTTAACGCAAAATTCTTCAAAAAATTAGATATTACATTTGAATATGTCAGTTCACATAACATTTTGTCTTAGTTTGACCAATAAAACGATATCACCATTTGTTTCTAATTCGTTAGGTAGTAATTTGACTCGAATATTTCAAATATATTATCATACATGAAACGGAGAAAGTTGCCAAACAATGAAATTATGTGATCAGCGCCGTTTGATTTATGTTTTTGACAATGAAACATAACTAGTTATAAACACCAAATTCTTTAGATTATGTCAGGTTCATAACTTTCTTCTTAAAATTTGAACAAAAAAGATATATCCATTTGTTTCTAGTTCGTTATGCAGTAATTTGACTAGAATATTTCATATATATTTAGTAAAATAGATTAAAATTAGAGGAAGAAATTCCCAAACGATGAAAATTTTGTGATTATCATATAGTTTAATTATGTATTTGACAAGGACACACATTGTTAGGCTACCTCAAATTCTTGAAAAATGTAAATTCTACATTAGACTATGTCACAGTTCATAAACATTTTTCCATAATATGTCAAAGAAAAAAAGAGATTATGACCATTTGCATCTAGTTTGTTAGGTAGTCATATGACTCGAATATTTTAGAAACATTGAGTAAACTTAAATATATACATTATATATGAGTTAATTTGTCTACTTAGAATTTTGCGCTTGTTCTGTTGCCTGTTAACAACGTATTTCTTGTGGCCTTTCTTTCGAGCAAGTCGCTTCAATACACCCTCAGTTTTTGGCTAATTGTTCCACTGCTTGGTACGTAATTCTACTAATCGGTTGGGAAGCAATTTCTAGGTATGCGGCTTTGGTTGACAAATGTTTGGAAGAATATTTACTGCATACCAGAACGTAGCCACTTTTATTTTTCTTAGAGCATGGTAATTTGAGAAGAAAGTTCGTATCTTGAAACTTGGTGGTCTTCTGACATTGCATCAACGAATCATCAAATGAATATTTTCAGGCTTAATGTGAATAAGTCACTGAACGTTATAAGCAGACCGCAGGCTAATTGTCATTGGAATTGCAATACATTGTAATGCTAAATCTGTATATTTATACTTTTAGTATTAGTATCGCTCTCGTTTTAATACAGTCTTGCTTGAATCAAATCATTTTAGGTAAAGTCATATTCACATTTTTCATCATTTTATTCATACGCAAATATTTTGAATTTGTAATATTTTGGAAATGACGAATCGGAATATCAAAGCTACAGCGGTACAAGTGATTTTGAGTCCACATTTAGAGCATGCTGAAACTTTCACAGGAGGACCAACTATAAATGACGAGTCATATATGTTACAAAGTTCTTTGAGTCTAGTTTCCAGTGCAATTTATGGACCATTCGAAGTTTTCTAGAAGAAGTTATTGATACAATAACAAAGCATGTGCGGAAATACGGTAGTAGAAAAGAACTTTGGTCACAATGTTTGAAAACCGAGTTTTGGACAAAAAAAGAAACAAGAAAAGAATAACATACATAGATGAATAAATACATATTATCACTATCATATTTGGATTGTGCATAAACTTCACATTAATTGCAAAATAAAATTTTAAACATAAACAAACCTTCAATATAAACAATATTAGTAGTAGTATATTAAGAAATGGTCGGTTTTTAAAACTTGTAGATAAATAACTGGTTTCCAAAACAGTCAATAAATTTAGACCAAAATACCCTTAATCTATATAAAGCAACTTCCCTTTCAACATTTGTCAATAGAAAATAAGTTATTGATATACTGGACTACATACCCTACAATTATGGAAAGTATATATTTTGTAATTTTAAAATTTATATTTATACCATTATCAACACAACCCGGCAATAAATGGTCAATTAAAATTTAAATTTAACAAGAAACACGAATCAAATCCCTAAAAATCAGTGAATATATAATCCATTATCAATAAAATATATAAATTAAAATATATCACGATAATAAATTAAAATAAAATAAATGGTCAATAAATATATATTGTTACAATTTAAAAATTGAATGTACCAACCATCCCGCCTAAATATCAACCAAAAAGGAAATTAGATCATCAACGACATCGAATTTAATGAATCAAAACAGAAATTTGAAAACAACCAATAAAAAATCATTAAAAAATACTTGATAGTTAATAAATTATTTACCATAATTACATACAACTTAAATTTCCAAAAAAATATTTAATCGCCGTATAAGGATAGAATCATAACGTAAATCTTAAACAATCCATATAATCACGCCACTTACATGGTAAATAAAGGGATGTAGATAAATCATAAGAAAACATGAATTAATTGCAAATAATTTAATTACCAAAATCAACAATTTGAATTGATAAAAAGAAAAATAAAATCATAAACTGATTTACGGTAACTACCATTAACCTAATCCTTCTAACTTCATTCAAGAACACTAACCAAGGTAGAAAACCATCTATCAACAAAAGAAAAAGTTAAAACAAAAATATCAAACCCAAACCATCACTCTCAAGTATGTTTGTTACAATGTTTTGATGGACGAAGGTTGGTTTGAATATGTAAAGTCGTAGTTCAGTATTATGTTTAATAGTTTAATGATGGTGTCAATAATCAAAATGGTTGATTGACTATTATGTACATAAGTAAAATTTGTTGCATTAAATAATTGAGATTCAACAATGTATTTTTAAATGTTTGAGTCAATGTGTTATTGATTCTGTTTAACCATAATTTATTGATATAAACTTCTTTTGTTATTTCACCGCAACATTAACGATGACGAAATAGAATTCATCAGAAGATGGAAGCATTAAAATCATCCAAAATAACCACTAAGGGTCAATCATCTGGTAAGCGAGGGTTGCGTATAAACTTCACATATTATCATTATCATGTTTGGATTGTGCATAAAATTCCTTAATTACAAAAAAAAAAACTTCTAAACATAAACAAACTTTCAAGAAGCTTAAAAAAAAGTTTCAAAAAATGATTTTTGAAGTTTCTCATAGTTAAAGTTGTTCAAGAGAAACTTCAAAACCATAATTGAAGATGAGTTGTCGAGAGGAATAAAATCATTACTAAGATCCCACTCCAATAAGTTGCCTAGTGTGCTCTGAATGGTGGACAATTCCGCTTGTAAAATTTTCTCCTTGTTTTTTGAATGTTTTGAGGATGACGATGTAAGTAGTGCTTCATGTCCAATACCCCTATTTCTTCTCCCAAGGACCTCCTCCGCTATTTTTTCATCAGTTCGAGGTTGGGTACCTCAACGACAGGCTCATCCCATAATGAACACATGCGGTCCTGTAAAATAGTTGTTAGGTATATATTTACATTGTGTAACTTGGAAAACCCTGCAAAGCATCGAAAGAAAAAAGAAAGATCCATAATAGGTATAACAAAAGTATGAAAAGCACAATTTCCAACTCCTTCCATTTTATAGGCTTACAAACTCATTCCAGTGAGGATATTTCCTTAGTCTATTTGATTTGATCTTATCACCATCTTAGTTTGTTTAATCTGAAAATATTACATTTGATATGTGCTCCCTTGTTCTAATATGAGAATTGTGTAGTGTTATTAATTTGAAAATATTTTTTTCTTTAACCGCTATAGAATGAAATAATTATGCTTAACTAGAAGTCATGTATGGTGCTGACATATATATATATATATAAAGTATAAAACTTTGTAATTAGAATTCCTAATAATAGCAATTAGTTAATTACAAAATCACAACTTTGTGCAAAAGAAAATGATAAGAGTTTTTAATTAATGGATGAGCAAAAAAAGATTCTCACTGACTTCACAATTTCATGGAAATTCATACTTCAATCTATGTTTCATCTAGGAAATTCACCCAATTAGGTGTTGT